>MNCI01004170.1:1750269-1782030 GCA_015680685.1 Gnetum montanum | reverse complement strand
TGTAGATTACATTTAACCCTTCTAGTGCCTACAAACATTTTAAGGTGTGGTTATGCAAGGGCATTAGAGGTTGGAACCTGCTTTGGGGAGGACCCAGTTGCATAATTTTTTGTAATTTGCACTCATAACACATCTTCCACATACCATTTATTACCCTTAGCGTATTTTCAAAAATATTCTTTCCCTTATTACTATCCCTCCAATTCAAATGTTCCTATGAACCATCACATAGCCTTTTTCTCCCCCTTACCATCCGAGGTCCTTATTGATAAATTCCATACCATCATAATTTTCATGCCTTCATAACTAGTTGAATTACTTTGGAACCCTTTAACACTCATCTAGATGTCCTTAGTTTACATCGTTTAATTTCAAAAAAATATTAAAAATTCGGTACATTCTATAAAGTGCCCTAACTTCGATAGGTCGCGATATCGTGTACGTGATATCACGTACGTGATATCGCATCCAAAAAAAAAAATATATACAAAATCCCACTACGCTAATCAACATCATTTGCAACTATTCACGTGGGGGAAGTTTTTCAAATTTCTCTCTATGACTCGCGATTGCACGTCTCTTGCTTTCATATCCATAACTCGCTCGCTGGTACTTTGATTTTCATTCCATTTGAACCTACTTAAACCTGGAGTGTTTAGCTTAGTTGTGGGGTAGGGGCACATGTCGTATAGCACATAAATTTTTTGAAATTTTTCACCACCTGAAGGACATTATTAAGGGTAATTAGTTATAAAATTAAGGATAAATGTACCAAAAACAATTTCATCTCCTTAGTTATATCAGGAAACTAGATTTGGAAACCACCTAAGCAAAGAGGATTCAATATTATAATCTTTTGGGGACATTTTCTCCTAATAAGTAACATCACATAGAGATAAAGCAAATTCATTAAGGCAAGCAATAAGGTATAACCTAACTTTGGTAACAACCTTACTAACAATTGGCCCCGTGTGATTGCAGATGACCTCGAAATGCGGACAACAGGAAGGTCCTACTCAAGGTGTGATCAAGAAACCTAGGAGAAGTGAAGGACAAGTTCCTACTAAACAACATGTAGAGCATGAGGAACAATCATTTAGTATCCACCAAGAAGACCTTGCCACTATACAATCAAGGCAAGTAGAAGGAGGAGTTGCTATAGTGTCTGAATAGGGACGACATCTCACATTGCCCCAGGATTGTATTTAGGCCATCCATGAAAGGTCCATATTAATTTTAGTGATCGTAGAATTAAAATTTGGACTTTTCATAGAATTTTCTCCGAAGGTCATTAAGGATCACCTTAAAGGGTCCTCATTGTGGCCTACCCTCTCTGAAAGTGGTGCTTGGTACTTAGGGGAAACGTACCAATTTTGGCACAATAAAGAAGAAGGCACCATGGTTAACATTTGTGGTATGACTATTGATTTCTCTATTCAATCCATTTCAAAAGTATTAAACCTTCTAAATATAGGGCCAAAGGTTGCTCAAAACTAGCTGGACACTTTCAGAATCAAGCAACTCAATAAATTGTTGACAAAGAATAAAAGGGTGGCAGAGGAAAAAGAGAAGGTTGACTAGGATGCCTCTAGGGAACAAGCACAAACTTACACACATGCCAAGGCACTCAAGGCCTTACAAGAGGAGAAAATCCAAGCCATACTTCAACGCCATCAAATCCCAAGACTTAGAGCACAAGACAAGGGAAAGACATCCATGGAGGAGCCACCACCACCAGGAACTACATGAGTTGCACCCAATATTGTAGTTATAGGATTTTCTTTTGCATTCTTCATGTTGTGTCTCAATTTTGTTTTGATTCCATACTGCAGCATGAATCCATTCTAGTCAGTCAATAATCCCATACCTATCCACTGTGTAATCAATGGAGTTTGTTCTCACTTTAACTTGAGGATGAGTTTTCATTCAGTTGTGGGGGTATGACGAGTCATGAATTTTTGGTTGTGATATCATGTACGTGATATCATAGGTGACGCGATATCACGTACGTGATATCATAGCCGACGCGATATCACGTACACAATATCACAGCCTAGACATAATATCGCATACACGATATTGTAGCCTGTTTCCTTATCTATAAATAAGAGGTAGGAAGATTTGGTAGGCAGTTTTTAAGTTTAAGTTTTGTAGTTTTTTTAGTACTAAGGTAGGGACTTTTTGTCAGTTTTTTCTCTCAACCCTTTCTCCTAGTGCATGCCTGCAGTGTGAGGATTGTAATTGTACGACATCCTTATTCGAGTGTGATGTACTTGGAGACACACATGATCGGTAATAAATATGGAGATTACTTCATCATTGTAGCATCCACTTAGCTTAATTATTTAATTGTTATTGTTATCTACTACTTTCTTAGTTAATATCTCTCTACCCTTATCTCTTAGTAACGTGGAATGAGTACGACTTAATCATGAGCATTTAAGTGTGACTACTTGGTAACCAAGTAGCATACCTAGGCCATGCTCTTGGTAATCCTAGTGGTAGTCGTGCACGAGGTCCAAGATGTATGGATGATTAAGGAATGGCTACTCATCGCACTTAGGCTAGTTTAGATTCTCTCTCACACTCTCTCTCCTAGTTTAGTTGATATTATTTCCCGTCATCCCCAGGAGTAGCATTAGTGTAGGAACACATCATATACCTCACTCTGGACTACACCATACATGACAAAGATAATACTAGTCTAGGTGGGAAGACAAAAAATTGTGATCTATGAGTAACTATCTAGATACCACAACTAGTCCGTCTGTAGAGTTCGATTGGATCATGCGTGAAATGCGCGTACTCGTATGGTTGAGTGTAGGGGTACCTCGCCACTCATCATTTATGATGAGTCATGAATTGTTGGCCGTGATATCACGTACGTGATATCACAGGTGATGTGATATCATGTACACGATATCATGTACATGTTATCACAGCCAATGCGATATCACGTACGCGATATCATAGCCTAGACGTGATATCGCAGCCTGTCTCCTCATCTATAAATAAGAGGTAGGTAGATTTGGTAGGTAGTTTTTAAGTTTAAGTTTTGTAGTTTTTTTGGTACTAAGGGAGGGACTTTTTATTAGTTTTTCCTCTCAACCCTTTCTCTTAGTGCTTGCTCGCAGTGTGATGATTGTAACTATACGACATCCTTATTCAAGTGTAACGTACTTGGACATGCACATGATCGGCAATAAAGATCAAGATTACTTCATCATTGCAGCATCCACTTAGCTTAATTATTTAATTGTCATCGTTATTTACTACTTTCTTAGTTAATATCTCTCTACCCTTATCTCCTAGTAACACGGAATGAGTACGACTTTATCACAAGCATTTAAGTGTGACTACTTGGTAACCCAGTAGCGTACCTAGGCCATGCGCTTGGTAATCCCAGTGGTAGTCATGCACGAGGTCCAAGATGTGTATGGATGATTAAGGAATGGATGCTCATCGCACTTAGGCTAGTTTAGATTCTTTCTCACACACTCTCTCTCCTAGTTTAGTTGATATTATTTTCCATCATTCCCAGGAGTAGCATTAGTGTAGGAACACATCATACACCTCACTCTGGACTAAACCATATGTGACAAAGCTAATACTAGTCCAGGTGGAAAGACAACTAGTCCGTTTGGATACCACAACTAGTCCGTCTACGGAGTTTGACTGGATCATGTGTGAAACACTCGTATTTGTATGATGAGTAACGAGGTACCCCTATAGTCAACCATATGAATACGAGCATTTTTCTCCTAGAGGGGAATCTCCATATTCTTATCATCCTCCTCATTCTTCAGCACATGTTCCTCCACCCTCAACCCAATTATTGCTTACTCCATCCATGTAGGGTGAAATTCCAGCACAATTGCAACAACATAATGCTACCAAGGCTATTAACTTATAGCTTGATCCTCAACCGAGTGGTTTGGAACCCAGATCCTATAAAACATCATTCTTCCAATCCAGTAGCCCTACAAAGCCCTTACCTACTTATGTAGCTGGTTGCCATGTGTTTTCTTCATTCTCTACATCCATTTCTTTTAAGAGGCCTTCAAATAAAATGACTCCCAAGATTCACACTATCATGTTAACCCATGCTATATTTTATTGGATCAAGGCTGGCAACCTTCCTAGGAAAAGAGCTAATCATGGAAGTCCTCTGATCTACTTGCAGATTGTTGGGAATGAGCCATGCAAGACTCTTCTTGATTTAGATTCTGGTGTCAACTTGATTTTCTATAAAATGTACAATGCTTAGAACCTTCCTCCTCTCAAGAAGAGCAACATTCATCTAGAATTGGTAGATCAATTTATCACTGTAACCTTGGGACTAGTGGAGGACATTGCGATCACTATTTATGGGTGGTTAGATCCTACCAATTTCTTGGTGATTAAAGTTGATAATTACAAGGGGGACTTCCTAATCATTATGGGAAGGGATTGGTTGAGAACTATTTATACATGAATGGACATAAGAGATCTTTTTCTAGTGATTTTTAAAGAATATGCATTTGGAAAGATTAAGAAGAAGCAAGTTCCATGTGTTGTGTATAGTGATATAGGGTGTAACTGTATGTAGAAAATTTGACCTATTAAATGCACATCAATCAAAGCATGCAAACAATGTGTAGATGAATCTAAAATCCAAAAGTGCCTATACACAACAACCACAAAATATGAGGGTACCTAGTGGCTGACAGCTAATTCTAAAAGCAGCACACTTTGCATGAAACCTACTGAGAGCCTAACTTATGGCTATGTTAAGGGCATGGATGAATTGGAGTAAGTTCATCACCAACTCTCTGATGATGAACCTTGTTAAAAAGTTAGAATAAAGCCTAATCAATTAGGACTTGATTTTGTGGGTCAACTTACCAAAATTAGTTGATTCTCTAAATCAAATTTTATCATCAATATCTATTAGTTATTTTCTAGATTTCTTGTTCCTTATCTAGCAGATTTTCTATTGCAATTATTTTTTATAAATTGCTATAATTTTTGATGTGTGTGAGAGAGAGAGAGAGAGAGAGAGAGAGAGAGAGAGAGAATTATTTTTTAATCTTTTCTTCTTTCCTTGATGTTCACAGTATCAAAGCTAGTTCTTTTACCAATGTGGGAACCTAGCTGGCAAAACAAAATGATGAGTACAACATCTAAATTCTCTACATTGAAATCCTCCCTAATTTTAATTGTCTCAACTCCCCCCTTATCCCTTTCCTCCTCTCAAATTGAAAATCATTCTCTTCAAATCACCATACATTGACTAAATGGAAATAATTTCCATGAATGGTATTAATCAATCCTACTCATGATCAAAGAAAGGGGAAAAGTGGGCTACTTGATAGGAGCAACTGCCATGCCTAAAGAAAGCTTTACCATGTATAGCAAATGGGAGGTGGAAAAATCAACAGTGATGGCTTGGTTGATCAATTTAATGGAGTCTAAACTTGAAAAGCTATATCTATTTTATCAAATAGTGAAGGAGATTTGGGATACTATAAAAGAAATGTATTAAGACCTTAAAAACATATCATTAAGCTTTGAAGTTTGATTTTCCATCCACAATACTTGGCAAGGTAACTCATCAATCATTGAATATTTCAATACCCTCTCAAAAAGCCTGTAGATTGAAACCATGAAGCCAATGATGGAATAACAAGTTATCATACATGGTTGAATCATCAAATTAGATGAAGGCTATCTCAAACTAGTTTACTGATGAACAACTAGAGGTACTCTAGAAATTGCTAAATGTCTTTCAAAATAGCAAGGAAACAAAAGCTACTCCTAAAGCTCCTACTACACTTGCTACCCAACAAGGTAATACTAGTCTTGTCTCTTCCATATTATCCTACAAGGGCCCCTTAAATGGTTGGATCGTAGATATGGGAGCCTCCAAGCACATGATGAGTTCATTAAAAGCAATTTGTACGTATGAAGACTGTGTGGATAAAATTAGAATCATAGTGGCTAATGGTTTGTGAAGCTTAGCTATAGGTAGTGGAGATGTAAAACTACTTGGGTTCATTTTAAAATCTATGGTCTATGTTCCAAATTTAAAATGCAATTTTCTCTCAATTAGCAAGTTCACCAAAGACTTGAATTATGTTGTGACCTTTTTTCCTTCTCATTGTGAGTTTCAGGATCTATGATCAGGGAGGATGATTGGCAATGTTGAGGAGTGACTTGACCTCTATTATATCATTGGTATTGGTTCTCCATCAAATTTTGAATCCCCTACAATCTCATTTATCTCTTTTGACTCTATTCCTAAGTTTGAGATAATGCTTTGGCACAAAAGAATAGGGCACCCAAATTTTACATATTTGAAACATTTGTGTCCTCGTATGTTTAATAATAAAGATCCTTTGTCTTTCAAGTGTGATAATTGTATTCATGAAAAAAAAATTTCAAACATCTCATCCTTCTCATCCTTATAAACCTTTTGTTCTATTTCATCTTATTCACAGTGATGTGTGGGATCCTTCATGAGTACCAAATTTAACTAGGGGATGCTGGTTTGTAACTTTTATAGATGATCACACTCATGTATGTTGGGTGTACCTAATGAGAGATAAACCAAAGTTAGCTCATTATTCAAAGAATTCCATAAGCTCGTTACAAATGTTTTCCAATTGTCAGTTCATATTCTTCATTCAAATAATGGTAAAGAAGATTTTCTCAAGAGCTTAAAGAATATTTAAGTAAGCATGGAATCTTTCACCAAAGTTCTTATGCCTATACATCCCAAAAAAAGTTGTAGAATGAAAAAATAAACATTTTCTGAAGGTAGCTTAATCAATTATGTTTACTAGCTATGTTCCTCAATCCTTCTGGAGAGAAGCTATTCTCACCTCTGCATATTTCATTAATCGAGTACCATCTAAAAATATTTAATACCAAACTCCACTAAGTCTTTCTTATCAACCTTTCCTTCTACATGAATTCTCAACACTCTTCCACTTTGTGTCGTTGGAGGTGTCATATATGTACATAATGCTCAACCAAATCATGGGAAACTTGATCCAAAATCCCTCAAGTGTGTACTCTTAGGTTATTCTCCTACACAAAAAGGGTATAAATGCTACTACCTTCCTTTAAACACCAACTCTTTTATCCCAATGTTACTCTTTATGGGTAAAATTAACCTACAGAAGAGCAACACTGGGATTCAATCATATTCCTACCAGTTGCTATGTTTGAGTTCATATCAAAAAATCATGTCACACCTCATGCCAAATTAGTCCAAGAGTTAGATTAAAATATTGGGGGAAAATCACATCCAAAATAAATTCTAGGATATTCTAGATGGCCACAAGCGCATCAACAAAACCAAGAGCCAAAATCGATGATAGATCCAAGTGATGGTGGTATACAAGAGCAGTTTGAGGTGGTGAATGATAATGAAGAGATTGATGACTTGGATCTTATGATTGTAGTTAGAAAAGGGGTGAGGTCATGTGTAAAATATCCCATTTCTAATTATCTCACATACTCCAAGTTATCATGTAATTATAGGGCATTTCTTTCAAAGGTTGATGAAACACAAGTTCTGAGAAATATCTTTGAGGCTTTGGAAGATTCCAAATGGAAGGAAGTTGTGATGGAGGAAATGAAGGCTTTGGAAGATAATGAAACATGGAAAATAGTCCACCTACTTGAAAGGAAGAAACTTATGGGGAGTAAATGGGTGTTTACTGTCAAGGATGGTCCTAATGATAGCATTGAAAGATACAAGGTTAGACTTGTGGCACAAGGTTCACCTAGACATATGAGATAGACTATGAAAAAACATTTGCTTCTATGGAAAAAATTAATTCTATTAGGGTTTTATTGTCTTTAGTTGCAAATTTGGATTGGGGGTTGCATCAAATTGACATAAAAAATGCCTTCCAAAATGGTACATTGGAAGAAGAAATTTACATAAACATACCACCTAGTTTGAATCTCAAGAAGGTATGGGTAAAGTATGTAGATTAAAGAAGTTACTCTACGGACTGAAACAATCTTCTCGAGCCTAGATTACTTGATTTAGTCGATCATATTTTATTTGTTAAAGAAGGGAACCATGATAAAAGATCAATCCTTATTGGTTATGTTGATGATATAGTGATTACAAGAGATGATGATCATTAGATTGAAGATCTCAAAAGGAAGCTCCAAGTAGAGTTTAGAGTCAAAGATCTTCATCCACTAAAGTATTTTTTGAGAATGGAAATTGATAGAATCAAGAAATGGATTTTCATATTCCAAAGGAAATATATCATGGATTTACTCAAAGAGACTAGTAAGATGTCGTGTAGACCAGCAGGGACTCCATTGGAACAAAATTGGAAATAGAAGACTCCTAAAGAAGATCATCCTATAAATCAAGAAAGCTATTAATGCTTGGTTGGTAAACTCATCTATTTCTCTCTCACTAGGCTAGATTTTTCTTTCAACATAAGTATTATTAGCTAGTTCATGCATGCTCCTACAAAGAGACACCAAGATGCTGTAAATTAGATTCTAAGGTATCTAAAGGGATGCCCAAGAAAGAGACTATTGTTTAAGAAGTGCAGTGAAAGGGACATTATTGGTTTTAGTGATGTAGATTGGGCTAGAGCCATTGAAGACAGAAGGTCTACTATAGGGTATTGTACCAAGGTTTGGGAAAACTTAGTGATGTGGAGAAGAAAAAAAATAATCTGTTGTAGCACATAGTAGTGCAGAAGCTGAATATAGAGCTATAG
Source organism: Gnetum montanum (assembly GCA_015680685.1). Lineage (NCBI taxonomy): Eukaryota > Viridiplantae > Streptophyta > Gnetopsida > Gnetales > Gnetaceae > Gnetum > Gnetum montanum. Next base: position 1,773,289 of record MNCI01004170.1, on the reverse strand, counting down.
CACAAGGAATCTGTGAACTCATTTGGCTACAAAGGTTGATGGAAGATATTAAGATACCCTAGAGTGGTTCGATGAGGTTTAGGAATAGTAAGTCTGCCATTAGTATAATCCAAAATCCAATCTAGCATGATCATATGAAACATGTAAGAACTGACAAGAATTTTATAAAAAAAAGTTGATAACAGAACAATTTCTCTATCCTACATTTCCGCCAAGATGCAAGAAGTTGATATTCTCATGAAGACCTTATGTAGACCAAGCTTTGATTCTTGTGTTAGCAAGCTGGGAATGATAGATATCTATTCATTAGCTTGAGGGGGAGTGTTAGAAAGTTAGAATAAAGCCTGATTAATTAGGATCTAATTTTGTGGGTCAACTTAACAACATTAGTTAATCCTCTAAATCAGTTTCTATCATCATTATTTGTCAGTTATTTTCTAGATTTCTTGTTCCTTATTTAGCATATCTCCTATTGTAATTCTTTCCTATAAATTATTGTAATTGCTGATTAAAGATGAGAGAGAGAGAGAGAGAGAGAGAGAGAGAGAGAGAGAAATAATTTTCAATATTTTCTTCTCTTCTTTGTGTTCAAACCTTATGATACCAATTGGCGAGAGTTGGAAATCCCAGACAATTTTAAAAAAGAGCCCTTAGAGTTGAAAACTCTATCTACTGACATGGAATATGCATTTCTTAAAAATATCAAGTTGATGATAATTAATGCCAACCTTGCTCTTGAGTAAAAAATAATGTTGTTGAAGGTGGCCAATAAATAGCCAACAGCTTTTGCTTGGTCATATCCTAAACTCATAGGGATTGATCCTAGGATATGGTGGCATCGCATCTATATCGATTTGGCCATGAAGCCAAAGAGGTAGCTGTAGTAGTAGTTGAACCCCAAATTGAAATAGATCATCAAAGAGGAAATTTAACAACTCCTCAAGGTGGGGTTCATCTATCCAATTTTGGATAGTGAATGGGTTAACCCACTTGTAATTGTGCTAAAGAAAGATGGCAAGTGGCAGGTCTGTATTGATTTTAGGCTATTGAACATGGTGACATTCAAAGATCATTTTCCATTATCATTTGTGGACCAGGTGTTGGATACTATTTTTTGGCATTACTATTATAGCTTTCTAGATGATTATAGTGGCTATAGCCAAATTTAGATTACACCTAAGGATCAGGCCAAAACAACATTTACAAGTTCATAGGGGGACTTTTGTATATTATAAGATGTCCTTTGGTCTATGCAATGCCCCTAAAATTTTTCAATGCTTGGTCATAAGCATTTTTTGGTAGTAGATTGGTAGTAGGGTGTAAGTCTTCATGGGTGACTTCTCCACCTATGGTGCTACATTAGAGAAAGCCTTGGACTACCTTGAGAAAGTGCTTAAAAGGTGTGTGGAGACTAATATTTGGCTCAATTGGCAAAAGAGCCACCTCATGATCAAGGAGGACATTATGTTGGTGCATAGAATTTCTCAAGAAAAGATTGAGGTGGACCCTAAAAAGCTTTGGGTCATCCAAGGAATAACCTACCAACCAAAAACCATTAAAGATGTTCAGTCATTCCTTGGACACACTAGATACTATTGGTGATTCATAGAGAATTTATCTAAGTTTGCAAACTATTGGTCAAGCTCACAAAGAAAGATTCTTTGTTCATATGGATCAAGGAATGTGAAAAGGCATTCCATTAGCTTAAGGAGAGGCTTGTAGAGACTCTAATTCTATGAGCACCTGATTGGTCTTGACCATTTTACATTATGATGGATGCATCAAACTATGCCTTGGGAGCTGTGCTTACATTGTTTGATGATCAAAAACATCCATATTGCATCTATTGAGAAAGCCAAAGCATTGTGAGTGCACAACTCAATTACACCAAAATGAAAAAAGAGTTGATGGCAGTGGTATATGCTTTAGAGAAGTTCAAGCACTATGTTCTTGGATATAAGGTGATGTACATATTGATCGTAGTGCCATTTTCTTCCTGATGAATAAACCAATGGTGAGCCCCCATGTAATATGGTGGCTGGTGATCTTTCAAAAGAAGACTAATAATATGATTGTTGATCACTTGTCTCTGTTATGATGGGATAGTAAAGAGGATGAGAGCCCACTCTCTGATCAATTTTGTAATGAAATCCTCTTTGTTGGTGTAATTAATGAATAAGTTCCTATTGAACCAAAAGGGTATGATGGCATCCTCTCTTATCTTCTCAATTAAGAGATGCCATAAGTGTTGGACCACCAAAAGACACAATAGTTTTTTTATCAGGCCAAACGCTTGATGGAGATTAATAGACACCTTTACAAGGTGTGTGCTGATGGCCTAGTTTGTTGGTGTGTTCTTGATGTTGACCAACTATGCATTCTCCAAGATGCTCAGGAGGATCCTTGTGGGGGCCATTATGCAAGAAAACACATGACCATTAAAATCCTGATGGTAGGGTACTATTGGCCAATAATCTTTAGGAATGTCCACCAATTCGTTTGATTTTGTGAAAATTTTCAATGAGATTATGGGATGACCACTTGAATGGAGGGACCTTAGCAGTGGATTCAACCATTAGAACCCTTTAACATTTGGGGCATAGACTTCCTAGGTCCCATCACACCCATGTCAAATGGACAGGTGTACATAATAGTCACTGTTGACTATTGTAGAAAATGGGCAGAAGTAGTAACCATCATTAACTATACATTTTCCACTACTACATAGTTTGTATAACAAGATCTTGTAAATAGGTTTGGAGTGCCAGGTGCACTGATTTCTAATAATGTTACTTATTTTACAAGTGCTACTTTTTGTAAACTCATCCAACGCTTGGGGGTTGAACATAAATTAACAACACCGTACCACCCCCAAGCCAATGATCAAGTAGAGGTTACCAATAGGGAGATCATGAAAATCTTAATAAGAATAATTAGCAAATATAGGAGAGACTAGAGTACAAAACTTAATGATGCTCTTTGGACATACCGCTCAACATGGAAACTCCCTATAGGCTACTCTCCCTATGAGTTGTTGTATAGAAAATTACTAACTCTTCCAATTCAATCCGAGCTCCATACACTTTCAACAACTCGTGAACTTGAACTTGACTTGAGCCTAGCATTATAAGAGAGATTGATCAACCTTAATGTGTAAGATGAGAATCAATTGGTGGACCTATCCTTGAATGAAGTGCATAAAGAATTTAGTAAACAATGCCATGACCTTAGGATAAGGAAAGTGAAATTTCAACTTGGAGAAAAGGTTCTTTACTAGAACCCCCCACACGTACCTCAATGAAATAAGTTTTAGACATTGTGGGAAGGGCCTTATATCATTTATGAAACATTTCTTTCTAGGTTCATGTTGATTTACAAACCTGAGAGCCCTAATAAAAAGTAGTTGGTCAACACACAACAAGTCAAAAGCAAGCTAGTGGGAGCAACACCTTAATGGATGGACGACCTTGCTCAATCTCTTAGATCTCCTTCTTTCAACTTAGTCAAGGAGGAGATGGTCATCCATGCTAACTATATAAGTGGCTCCTCAGTTTTTCTACTTTTTTGTTTTTACATCTTTTTGTTTCACACTTTCTTTGTTTTTATACCATTTTTGTTTTACACTTTGTTATTTTTCCAAATTTCTTTTTTACAACATTGTTAGTATGTTTTATTTTTCTTGAATATTTTTACAATCTCTGGTATACTTTACTATATTTAGTGTGAATTTTTCTTGTCTTCTAATAAAAGTGCTTTATTTCCAACAAGACTTAATGATCCTGTAGTTATTTACTAATGGTGGTTTGTACTAAATATTTTTGATTGCTAATGTCTAGTTTCTATTTTTGAATTTTGATGACCAATGACTAAGATAGGCTTCTTTTTCATGGAATAGGGAATGAGTCCATGTCATCTACCCATCCACCAGCTTTATGATTTTCCTTGTTTTGGAAGTATGAGGTCCCTTTTTCATTAATAAAACTTTAACAAACTTCTAACGTTGGTAGTTTTTACAATTGGGAAAGATTCAAAGGTTTGAAGAGGGTGTGACTTTAAAGGGATTCAATACTCTTTGTGCCTTTCTACTTGCTTGAGTGCATGTTTGTTTTTATGGATTTCTTATCATTCCATGTCAACCAATAACATGAAGTTGAATAAGTATTTGCATGGTGTGGTTCTTATCCAAAATTTCATAAAAACATAAAATACCAAAAAAAGAAAAAAAGAAAAAGAAAAACATGATAGGAAATCAAAGCACACCCCTTAGACAAAATAAACAGGCTACAAGCATTGGTTGTGGGACTAGAAAGACATGTTACCCATGCCTAAATATCCCCTCTAACTAAGACCCTTTCTCACTTCCTGCTTCTCTTTTCTTCTCAAATAAGGAATGGTGGTTGTTTGTGGGAGCATTCTTCTATCTAGAGGGGGTGGACTAGTCCTAGAGTGGCAATGTGAATTCATTGAAAGTGGTTGGTTTTGATTTGGACTAAGGTTAGACTTTATTAGGTCATTTAACCATAAAAACCACAAGGGAATTCATGTGACCATGATTGAAAAATCCATTCCACTCTCTATCTCATCCATTAATGCTTTTCATAACTCACCTCACTGTTGATTTTAATGTTTTTGTTCAATGCCTTAGTTTGATGTGTTGAAATTCCTAGGTAGATTCTTCAAGATTTGGTCCTTAGCTTTTCGTAATCAATAATCAACTATGGGCTCCATAGACTCCTTAGTTGAGATTATGCAAGAGAAAAAAAGGGCATAAGCATGCTATAGGGAGGACCCAATTTCATAGCTCTTGGTTGAGTTCATTAAGTCCCTTATCCTTGGGCATTTTGGTAATCAAATATTTTGCGTTCCCCATCAATTACATCCAACTGTGTGCTCCTTTAGGCATTTATCTAATCATTCTCCATCTTTTGTGAAATCTCAAGCCCTCTTCATGTATCTCATTATGTTCTTGGATTTTTTGGCTTTCATTTGACTCCAATTTTATTCAAAAATTCCTTGTATTTTTTGAATTTACAGTTGGTTAATGATGGTGAATAACCACGTTGACTAGGCCCAGTCGATGCAGCTGACCACATTGACTAGGCCTCATCGATGAGGCCTTGTCAATGCATGGAAAAAATTATATATATATATCATCCACCATTCTGGAATTTTTTGCCATTTGCTACAAACATAAGGGGAGTTTTTACAATTTTTGAAAGCCTAAAACCTTCTAAAGCCCATAACTTTCAAACCATTTGTTTGATTCACTTCGTTCTTTAGCCTTGTAGCTTCTAGAGGTATGCTTTACATTGTGGGGGCCACAAACCTTAGGTTTTTGATAGAAAATTTTTCAAAATTTTTCTAAATCCCCTATGAGTTTAATAAATAAAATAATATTAAATCATCAACCTATGAGAGTTAAACCCTTCCAACACACTCCAGTAACCTATTGAATCAAATAATATTAAAATAATCAAATTGACCATGATGACAACTTAACGAAGTAAAATACCCCAAGAGATAAGGTATTCCAAATATTTCAAAATTACACATTACGTGCTAATCCTTGGTCATGTTGTAATTACAGATGACACCTAGATTGAAATGCTTGTAGGAAGGAGGATCATCTCAGCCAAGGGATAAATGACCTAGAGCTAGAAGGGAGTAGCAAGAACAAGCCCAAGAATAAGTAGTAGAAACTCATGCGATGAGACCTCTTTGAGAGGAGCCCAAAGTGGAATCTATCCAATAGATTATTGTGGAAGTGATCATAACTATGTAATCCCATCAAGATGAGGCACCGAGACTAGTGCCAAGACTTGAGGTAACATTGACTTAAGCCTACCTTGATCAGATCAAGCCTCATGACATCCAATGTTTAGTTCTCCAAGAATTGAACTTTGGACCATTCTTAGAACATGCTCCTTCAGAAGTCAAGATGTAGTTGCAAAGCTCTTCCATATGACCAATCATCACTTCTAGTGAAAAATGATACATGGGAGAGACATATCTCTTCTGGAATGATAGGCAAGTAGGAGCCACTATGAAGATCAAGGACATTAAGGTGTTCTACTCAATGAAGACAATTGCATAGGCCCTTAGATTACGTAATATTAAAATAAATTTGGTAGAGATCTCTACACAAGTAGACCATGAGGCAAAGAAGGAGTGGACCCAATGATGTTATGGAGTGGACCACAAAGAGTGTGATGAACTCATCTCAGTGGAGTATGTATGTTTCAACATAGCAACCTATCACCTCAATCCAATGGTGAGGCCTAGTAAGATGACTTTCTTTTTTGCCATGCGTGTGCTTCTCTGAGTGGAAAATTCCCTATGAACCTTTCATAGATGATCTATTTGGAGATAGAGAAGCGATTTAAGGAAAATATAGTGGAAGGAAGGCCTTGCCATTTCCCTACCTCATTAGAAAACTATGTAAAAGGATAAGAATAGCTTGCAACACCAACGATACAAATAGGCATACTCCTTTTGCCTCTTGGGTAGAAATGATGAAAGACAAGACCCCTGCCAAAATCAAGGAAGAGGAGCATCAACCACTAGCTCCACCACCCACTCACGAAACCATGCTATAGTGCCACATTACCCTTGAATGAATGCATGAGATCTGAGAGTTGATCTTGCTTAAGCAAGATTAGTGAGTGAAAATGAGTGGTAACCATCTCTCTCTCACAATAGCAGAAATTCCTAGAAATCTCTTGGAATGTTGCTACTTTCTCGGTGTGTCTAAAGGAGGGAGAGGGGGCAACTATCTTGATGATGTCATACCATGGGCAAGAGACAATAGCAGAGGTGGTTGTTGATAGAAGTTTTGAGGCATTGAATGCACCTACGATGTTTGTACCAAATGTTTCTATACTTAGAGATGTAAAAATGTTTGTAGGAATAGGTAGCGATAGATTGAGTGTAGCCTAGCACAAGGAGTTGTTGGACTGACTAGTGGGAACTAGGAAATGAGTTCCTAATGTCTTTAACCTTTTGGATACAATCATTGTGATCCAATCAGGACTATTGGAAGTGAGGAGCAAATGCATTATCATGCAATGGTAACTTGAAATAGTCTGGGCTGAAAACTAATGCCTAGTTATGAAGGTTGCTAAATTAAGAGTCCTCCTTACTAATCTTGCACTTCTTAGCCCTACACTGACCCATGATGAAGCTTTTCAATAGCTTTAAGAAAAGCTTAACAAGGTTAAGAATGTGAAGGAGACTATGATCTTTGATCAATCCTTAGCTGATGAGTGGCGAGGTACCCCGACACTCAACTATACGAATATGAGAATTCATGCATGATTCGGTTGAACTCTGTGGATAGGCTAGTTGTGGTATCTAGATAGTTACACGTTGATCACAGTTCACTATCTTCCCACTTGGACTAGTATTTGCTTTGTCACATATGGTTTAGTCTAGAGTGAGGCATATGATGTGATCCTAAACTAGTGCTACTCCTAGAGACAATAGAAAATAATCTTGATTAAACTAATAAGTAGTAGGAAATGAAGTCTAAGCTAGCCTAAGTGCGATGAGCATCCATTCCTTAGTCATCTGTACACATCTTGGACCTCATGCATGACTACTACTGGGATTACCAAGTGTAGATCCTAGGTACGCTACTGGGTTACCAAGTAGTCACACTTAAATGCTTGTGATTAAGTTGTACTCATTCCGCAGTTAACAACAAGAATAACAAATGATGGTAAAGAAATATTAACTATGAAAACAATAAATAATAATAACAATTAACAATAACAATTAAATAATTAAAACTAAGTGAATGATACAATGACGAAGTAATCTCGATCTTTATTGCTGATCATGTGTGTGTCCAAGTACATCACACTCAAATAAAGGTGCCGTACAATTACAAGCATTACACTGTGGGCATGCACTGGTGAAATAGTCTAACTCCTATGAAAACAAACTACAAGGGCTTCACTACAACTACTAGAAAGATACCTAAGTGTGGCAGAGGGCCACTTATTTATAGGCTAAAAACAGACTTTGCGTAAACGGGGTTGCATCGACGCATGGGTGGATGCGTTGATGGGGCCCTGTATATGCAGCCTAGTTAATGTAGCCCTGATATCAAGGATTCAATAACTGGGCCTGACAAACCATATCTTATATCAAGGCTCTAATAACAGGGCTCTGATAACTGGGCCTAACAGACCATGACTCATCATTAGCTAATGTCATCATGCATAATATCCAAAAGGCCTTGGATTAGACTCACCAAGAGAATGTCACCTTAATTGTAAACAATCACTACCTAAGGAATGTTGATGTGCAAGAGTAAGATGTCATCCATCAATATTAGGAGTAGCTAGCTAGAGTAAACATTAAACAAAGGAGAATGGTAGCCAAAAATAGAAATCTCTTTGTGAGGAAGTCTAAGCCCTTCACTAGAAATTTGCAATAGAGGTAGTTGCTTGGAAAAATGAGGCTTTCAAATTTGAGAGAGTCAAAAATCAGTATAGAGATTAGATTGATCTAAACAATGAAAAAAATATTCATATGGCAAAGGTGAAAGTTAATGAGGCCCTCTAGTAGCTCAAGGAAGAAGGTGCTGTTTGGTACCCTATCTTTGATGGGCTTAATGACTACAACTAGACAAAGATCTACATGAAGGAGCTATAGATCAAGGAGATGGAGTACATGGAGGTTTCCAATCTTCATTATGTAAATCTAGCGATGCTGACTATTGGATAGCTGTGTTCTAAATTGGAGAAATAGGTAGCTAGTTCATGTACTTAGGCAGCACTTTGTTCTAAATTGAGATGGCAAATGCAAAACTTGATGTTCTTAGGCAGCACTTTGTTGATCAACAGTCTATAGCTGAGAACCTAGTTAGGATAATGAATGACTAATAAGAGTTGTAGAATGTAGTAAAAGTATTTGATGTTGAACATAAATGTTTTGTTGCTTGGTTTATCAATGTGAATGAGTTGTTCTTAGTAATGGCCTGTCCTTGGGATGTTCTTACATCAGGCCACATTCATGATGTAGCGTGGATCATGAATGATCCCAGGAGTCAGGAGGAGAAGATAAAGGCACTGTTGGATGCCTTCCATGTTTCTCTAGAAGTTGTAGGTTCTATAAGACAATCATAACTATGACAACCATCACATGTGCTTGAAGTAGAAGAAGGTCCTTTAGAGCCTTAAATGCCTCCATTTCCTAGGACTGTTTGAACTTCTTCCTCATCATCGTGCCATAAAAGGAATTGTATTTGTCATTTTTTTCTTGGTGTTCAACTTTGTTTTCTTAAACATCAAAATTTTGTAATGATTGTAATTTCATATACTTAGGCACTTATCCTTTGTCATGTTGTTCGTGTGTTATTTTGTGTGTCAATAATCGCATACCTTCCCAAATATTTTTGAAGAACCTTTGTTCTTCATTTAATTTGAAGATAAGTTTTCATTTAGTCATGGGGGTATGATGAGTTGGGTCAAGGGTTACATTGACAAGGCCTTGTCAACATGACCTCATCAACATTGTTGCATTGATGTGAGATTTGAGCTGTTGATGTGGCCTTGTTGACGTAGTGTTTATCTTCACCTATAAATATGTGGTCACCCATTGTGCTTATGGTATATTTTGTCATAGTTGTAGTGGAGCTCTTGTATTTTTCTTGCTTGAAAGTTAGAATATTTTTCTAAGTGCCTATAGTAGGTCTCAAAGAGTGTACAAATCTTTGTTTGAGAACTAGTGTACTTGAGCATGGTAGTGTGTGCTACAATGAAGATGAGCTGTTTGATAAACCTTATAGCACTTCAAAATAGATTAATTGTTTACTTATGCATTTAATGTTTTATGCAATTTCCTTTAATGATTTAAGTAATTAAGCTAAATTAAATTGTGATTAATTAAGCACATAAGTGTGACCACTTTGAGCATATGCTTGGTGCTTGGTAGTCTCAGTAACGCTTAACGTTTGGTAAGCAAGTAGTGTTAAATATGTTCAAGATGTGTACAACAAGTGGGAATGGATGCTTATGTTAGTATTAGTTAGGTGTAGCCAGTTAGATTAAATTAGTAATTTAATTATTTTATTTTATTGATTATTCTTTATTCTTAGATGACTTAAAACATAAAATATAAAAATGATAAAAATCATATGCCTTAGTTGCACTTAACCATACCTTTGCATTTCACAAGTGTAATTGGGAAGACAATGATTGTAATGGTTAGTTTCACTTCCTAGAGACTAGTGTACTTAGAAGGCTATAAGTCCATGAAATTTGACCGAATTGTGCATGAATGCTTAGTGATTCATATGGTTGGGCATAGGATCTATTTGCCACTCATCACCAATAATCCACATAACTTGCCTAATTTAATAGCCATAACCAATAGAGCCCAAGCTCTATCTAAGAAAAAAATTCTTCTATTGTACTGTAGTCACATTTACCACATAGTCTCAAGTTAAGTGATGAAATTTCTAGCATGTGATCCAAGGTTATCTAAACATAATAGTCATATCTTGAAGTCCATTTAAGAGAGGCCATCCAATCTTGTTATTAATGAATTAATAGATTTATTAAAATTACAATCATTAGAAAGGTGATCAAAAGTCTTAGTTTGACAATGTAAAAGGATACAATCTGATGCCATATGGTAACCCTTATGTTAGAGATTATTTGGAAAAATATTTTAAAGCTCCAAAATCCAATTGAAAAAATGAATCTTTGGTTGACATATAAGACTAAAAAATTGAGAATATGGATTTTGTGCTTAAAGAAAAGATGGAAGATGGCTAAGATACAATTCTTTTTATTAGATTGAGGGAACGACAGAAAATTCCTTCTTCCTTTAGATGGAGGTTCCAATAGGAGAGAGTAACAAAAGGACTCTAACTTTGAATGAAGTCATCATCCCCTAGTGTTGAAGAGTAAGGGAGGAACCACATATCATCGACCTTAAAATGAATTGTGGACCTTTTGGTTTTGGTATGTCAAAACATTAAGAAAAATGGAAAACATATTTGTTTGTATATGTGTGTAGTTATTGTGCATGTAGGATAAGAACTTTGACTGAGAAAGGTTATGTACAAGGAAAGAATCATTCATCATGCAAAGAAAGTGAATAAATACATCTCTAGGAAGTAGTAAACGTCTTGGTAGAATTGGAGTGAGCTTAAACAAAGATGATGTTAGAAAGAGCAAAAAATCTTTCTCAGATAAAGATGTCTTTTATGAGGCAAAGAAATCTTTACAGAAGGAAGGCCAGTACCAAATATATTTCTTTTACATGACAAAGACATCTTCTAGCATGGAGACTTTAGAAAGATGTCTTTCTAGAAACAAAGACATCTTTCTAGAATTGAAGGAAAATTTAGAGAGATGTCTCAGGCATACCAAAGACGTCTCCCATGCTTGTTAGTGATTGTTGTCTAGCCCTTGCATGAGTTTTGAGATGGATTTAGAAACATAGTAGCTATAAGAAGACTTTATGTGCATTGGAAAAAGTGTGAGCCTTATTGTATTCATTGTACAATCATTTGTAATCATTGAATTCTTTGTTGCTCCTCATTGTATTATCATTTTGGCATTGTAAAATGTCATGTACCTAGCTGTACAAGGATCAAAAAATTGAGTTGTAATGATCCCTTGTAATTCTTGTTGTTGTTGCCCTATGGGTTTTATGTGCTCAAGCTTGTAGGGATCTTGCAGGATTGAGTTGTTGGCGTTGGGGTACAAGACTGTGGTATTAAGCTTAAGATTGTAAAGTTTGTGGAAGCCTTGAAACCACATTTCTAAGCTTGATAGGACCTTATGGGAATGAGTGATTAGTGCTATAATACAACACTCTAGAGAAGGGTTTGAAGACTATATAGGGTGTGGACCCTTCAACCACATTTTGACAGCAACAAGGTTTAGAGGTGTGCTAGTGATCTACCCTCTAAGTGTGGGGTATTCAAGTTCATGAACCACATAAATTCATGTGTGTGCTTTATTTTATAAACGTTAGATTTGAGGAACTTATTCATACCCCCCTTCTAAGTTCTATGATCCACATGACCAACCGTTGCAAAACCCACATTGATTGAGGAACTTGATGACTATTGGATAGAGTTCTCTAAAACTAATTATTGAGCTTGATTTCTTGAAAGTTCAATGACATATACTTCTTTCTTTTATTAAATCATTATCCTAGTGATTAAAAAAAACACCATCCTTGCTAAATGAACCTCTAAACTATAGGAAGAAAAAGATGCTAATTTGAGAGAATCATACTTTTGGAGCATATATTGGATCCATGGTTTATTTGATGAGGACCAAAGTTGAATAGCCAGCTTGGCTACTGAAATAAAAGCCTAGTATTTTATTTATTATAGGCAAGAACACCTTGACCTCTTAAGACAAGCCATCTAATTCCATTTTATCAAATGAAATATATTTCAATCCTTTAAACCCCTTCACAAAAACTATAAATAATTGCAATAATTTTATCCAAAAAAACAACCAGAGGAGGGGAAATTAGAATGAACATAGCATAAATGAGAATACTTAACAACATTACTTTGGCCATTATTAACTTTATAGTAGTTGATAATGACAAGTCCTTCCAAGCTACCAACTTCTACTTTAGTTTATCAATCAAACTTGTCTATAAAATGGACTTGGCTAGATTAGAGTATAGAGGTTGATCTAGGTAAGTAATAGGAAAAAATCTTCTCATGCAAGACAATTAAATTTTAAACACTCAATCTCTATGGGGCTTTTTTGAGCAAGACATCCTAGTTGCAAAGCTTAATTTCAAACTAGAAATCCTAGAAAAATAATAGATGTCCTAAGCTCTAGGGGCTTATTTAAATTCATAGAGAGTCTTTGTGAGTTTGAAAACATAGTTTGGATGAATAGGATCTACAAATCTTGTAGGTTGTTCAACATATACTTCCTCTTGAATAGTCCCATTCAAAAGGAACTCTTTACATCCATTTGATACAACTTGATACCTTTGATACTTGCATAGGCTAAAAGAACTCAAATTGACTTAAGTCTAGCCACAAGAGAAAAAGTTTTATCAAAATTAATTCCCTATTATTGATTGTCTCATTTAGAAACCAATTTGGTTTTGTTATTGATGATGCCATTTTCATTTTTCTTGTTTCTAAACACCCATTTTGTTCCAATAATTTCCACACATTATTTCTAATGAATTGATTTAGCTCTTCTTGCATGAATGAAATCTATCCTTTTTTTTTGCCTCTCTAAAAGTTTTGGGCTCAAGATGTGAAAGATAGGCAACATATGCACATATTTATTTTGTTTGGATCCTAGTTTGGATTCCATCTTCCACTTGTCCAATGACATTGTCAAGAGAGTATGATCTATGAAGTCTAGGCATTTTGCACTATGTTGGAGAAGTATCCTCATGCTCACTTCCTATTTTAGAGTCTTTATTAGTTTGCATGGGGGAAGTGCTAGATATCTTTTGGATGGGAGCTACTTCATCATCAAAGTGTAGAGTTGAACCATCACTATAATCTAATTTAATATTTATAGTTTCCTCCACAATGTTGGTTCTTTTGTTGAACACTTTGTAAGTCCTACTAATAGTTGAATATCCTAGAAAAATTGTCTCATTGACTTTGGAATCAAATTTTTTTAGAGAATATTTTTCATTTAGAATGTAGCATTTTGAATCAAAAACATGAAAGCAACCAACTGATGGCTTTCTACCAGTCTACAATTCATAAGGCATTTTAGTAGTGAGTCTCCTTACTAGAACTCTATTGGAGACATAGCATGCTTTGTTGATTGCTTCAGCCCAAAAGTGAAATGAAATATTTTTTTTTTCATTTAAGATGTTTCTCATCATTTCATTCAAAATCCTTGTTTTCCTTTTTGCAATGCCATTCTGTTGTGGAGTCTTGGAGATGAAAAATTGATATAAAATGCCATTCAATTAATAGTATTATTCAAATTTGGCATTTTCCCCATTGTTTCTTCTAATGAATTTGATACCATATAACTTTTCATTTTGTATTTAGTTACAAATTCTCATGAAATGATCAACATCTTCATGTTTGTGATATAAGAAAGTAAACCAAGTGAAATGAGAGAAATCATTAATAATAGTTAAATATTATCTTTTCTTTTCCAAACTAAATATTTGAGAGGAACCAACCAAGTCCATGAGATGCAATTCTAAAGGATGAGAGGTGGAGATGCAATTGTTCTTACCACACCTTATCCTTATTCTCTTTTCTCTTTGACAAGCTTCACAATTATTCAAGGAAAAATCCTTGAGTTTGGGCAGCCCTCGAACCATATCTTGTGAGACAAGGGTTTGAAGAATGTCTTTGTTGATGTGGCCCAGTCTCTTATGCCACATACGAACATTGCATGTACTACTAATCAGGCACTTGGATTTAAGGTTAGAGTTATCTCAAAAAATAGTATATAAACATTTGCTTTTTCATTGCCTTCTATAATAATTGATCGAGATAGAGGATCTTTTACTTTACAAGTATCTTTGAGGAATTTAGCATTAAAATTCAAATCATAAAGTTAACTAATACTAAGAAGATTATGTTTAAGATCTTTAACATAAAATACTTCTTTAATGATAGGTTGATTCTTACTTTTAGTGGTACAAGTACCTTTAATTTGAGCTTTCATGTCATCTTTGAAGGTGATTGTTCCATAGTTTTGTTCTAAAAAATGTACAAATTGAGATTTTTCTCCTATCATATGTCTCACACATCCATTGTTAATGTACAAAGTGCTCTTTTTTACCATAGAGAGTTCCACTTGTACAATCATTTCTTTTTAGAACTCTTCTCTTTTGGCCTTCAAAATTTCTTTCCGTACAACATACCTTTTCTAGGTTGTTTTGAAAAAGACCAATTATAGTTCTTCAAACTTAAATAACAAAAGGATTGAATATGTTCAATTTCTCTACAATAGAAACAAATCATTTTCTTCACTTTATCTAATTAGTAAAATGTAGGAGAGTATTTCTTTAAGTTCATAAAACCTAATGATGCTTTAATATGAGGATGACTTAGATCTTGATCCATCTCCTTGGTTTGAATGTGTCTTTCATACCTAAGCTTACATCTAATAATTCCTTGTTAGTATACTCAACAAAACTTGTTAGCTTATGAACCTCAGTCATTATGTTTGAGTTTTCTTTCTTTAGATATGAACAATCAGAATTAAGTTTTGCTATCTTTATTTTCTTATCATGTAAAGTCTCTTTCATTTTAAAGCATAAATTTTGAAAGGAGATTGCCTAATTGCAAAGTAGCTCATACCTTTCTTCCAAATTAATCTCTTCTTCTTCAACTTCATCATTAGATATTGAATCATTGATGGATTCTTTATTTGCCAAGGCTAAGCATAGAAGATGTAAATCTTTAGGTGTATTACTAGTTCCTTCTTCATCATTCCAGCTTGTATAGATGTTGGCTGTTCTCATTTCTTCACTAGATTCTTCTTCTTGCATGTTGCAAGTACAAGGGCTCTTGGAGATCATATGGCCTTTTCTACCACATAATTAGCATTCTGTAGAGCAGGTATCATGATTAGAAATGTTATATTGCTTATCACTTGTCTTACCTTTGCTATAGATGGGTTGAGTGCATCTCTCCAAGATGGATTCAATGAACCCTTGCATTTTAGCATTCTAGTATGCAAAGTTAACCCCATCTAACATTTATGGATTGATGAAGAAAGCTCCATCCATAGTTCACTTTTGAGCTATTATGCTTAATCTAGGAGTACCAAGGCTTTGATACCACTTGAAGATAGAGAACTTAGAAGGGGGATTGAATAAGTTCCACTAATTAAAATCAAAATTGTACATAGAAATATGTGGATCCCATCTTGGGTATGTCCACACTTAAAGGGTAGAACCCTTGCACACCTCCAAACCTTATTCCTTAAAAAATGTGATTTCAAGGATACTAAAATGTTTACAAAGCCTTGAGCTTTGGTTGGGATGTTTTCATTTAGAACCACATCCAACCTCACAAGGTCCCAACAAGCTCAAGAGATGCCTTCTCACAAGAAACACACCAACCACACATGGCTTACAAAAGAAAAAAAATAAGGAGAAAATATACAGAAATTATAGACTTCTTACTTTGAGGCTGTCAAAAATTACAATACACAACAAAATAGAAAGAATAGAAGTACAAAATAATTTTTAAGATGCATACAATGATGGTCAATTGACATGAATAATACTTGAAATTTTCACCAAGATATTATATTCTTTTATAGCCTTTGTTAGTGTCAAATAAATGTTAGAGTTCATATAATAACTAGAAAATTGCTAGTTAGGATGTCTCACTAGAAATTGGGATGTCTTACATAAGACATCTTGACTGGGACATCTCAGAAACACTTGGGATGTCTATTATTTTTCTAGTATGTCTAGCCTAAAATTAAGCTTTGCAACTAGGACGTCCTTCTGCAGAATGAGACATCTTGGCAAATACCAGACATCTTCTTTGGAATTCTAGATGTCTTTCATTCTTGTAATTTCTTCCAAGTCTTTGCATACATTTTTGATCTTTTATCACTCCAATTATCTAGTAAAGTTCTAGGCTTGGTCTCATCATACGTTTTCCTTAGTGTTGCAAAAACTCATAAGCATACTTTCTAATTCTTCATTTTATAAGGTTTTTCCAGACCAAAAGGTCAACAATAGAAGATAAAAACTTATTTCTTAAACCCTAATATAAATCTACCATTGGTTAGCATTATCAAGTTTGAAGAGTGGAGGTTGGCTAACTTCATGTATTCTATCATCTTCTTACTTTGTAGCTCCTTTAAGAAGATTTCTATCTAGTTGTGTGCACTAAGTTCATCAATGATGAATTGTTATGCATTTCCTATTTGTTGAAGAGTGGAGGTTGGCTAGCTCCATGTATTCTATCATATTCATTTACCTTCACCTTTACCAAGTTGTTTTCCTTCTCATTGATCTCCTTAAGTATTCTGACCTAGCCCCTATAATGATTCTTTACTCTTTCATACTTAAGGATCTTATTCTTCTAGGTGGTAAGCTCAATCATAGTCTTTTGATGAAGAGTATGAACCTCCTTCATTGAGAGATTTTTATTCTATGCAGCCAACCTCTTAACATCTTGGTTTACCTTAGCAAGTTGTTCTTATTAGTAATAGATGTATTTAAGCAATTTCTCCTTCTACTTCTTAACTTTATGTAGGCATTGATTTTTCTAGGTTAGGATGAGATTCTCCTTGTGCATGTCTTGAAGGTCATGACTTGTAGAGTTTATCATTGCACAAGGAGAATCTCATCCTAACCTAGAAAAATAACCATTTCTTTAGCATTCTCTACCTCATAGATTCTATGTTGAAGTTGTTGGAAAACTTCATCTCTAGTATGCGTAGGTCTAAGAATGGAAGAGTTTGACAAGTAGGCTTTTAATTCTGAAAACTTTGCTACTAATCATTGATTACTAGTGGTGGCCTTCTTGAGTTATATGTGTGCAATTAGAAGCTTACCCCTTGTCTCTAGTAGCTATAACTAGGTGACTATGATATCTTTTAGAAGATTGATGAGTGGCGAGGTACCCCTACACTCAACCATATGAAATGAGCATCGCATGCCCGATCCAGTCAAACACCACAAATGGACTAGTTGTGGCACCTAGACAGTTAGCCTTAGGTCGTAGTTCACTATCTTCCCACCTGGACTAGTGTTGCATTTGTCACGTATGGTTTAGTTCAGATGAGGTGTATGATATGTTCCTAATCTATGCTACTCCTGAAGGAAATGGAAAAGAATATTAACTAATCTAAGCTAAGAGAAAAAGGGTAAGAAAATCTAATCTAGCCTAAGTACAACGAGCAACCGATTCCTTGATCAACTGTACACATCTTGGACTTCGTGCATGAGTACCATTGGGACTACCAAGCATAGGTCTTAGGTACGCCATTGGGATTACCAAGCACAGATCCCAAATATGCCACTAGGTTACCAAGTGTAGATCCTAGCTACACCACTGGGCTACCAAGCAGTCACACTTAAAT
Organism: Gnetum montanum; assembly: GCA_015680685.1. Lineage (NCBI taxonomy): Eukaryota > Viridiplantae > Streptophyta > Gnetopsida > Gnetales > Gnetaceae > Gnetum > Gnetum montanum. The sequence continues at coordinate 1,755,251 of MNCI01004170.1, read as the reverse complement.
GCTTGTAATCAAGTCGTACTCATTCCGCATTCTAGGAGTTTAAGTGTGAGAGAGAGAAAATAGTAAATAACATTAAATAAATAACAAATAAATAAATGACAAAGTGAATGCTGTAATGATGACGTAATCTCGATCTTTATTTTCGATCATGTGCATGTCCAAGTACGACACACTCGAATAAAGACATCGTACAATTACATTCACCACACTGCGGGCAAACACGGGAAAAAATCTAACTTTGGAGGGATCAAACTGCCAGAGCTTCGCTACTCTAAAAATGGGATCCCCAAACAAGGGAGTGCCACATCTTATTTATAGATATGGTAGCAGACTACGATATCACGTACGCGATATCATAGGGAAGATGCGATATCGCGGGGGATGCAATATCGCGGTAGACGCGATATCGCGGCCTATGCAAATTGCGTTTCATCATACCCCCACGACTGAATAAAAAATTGTCCTTGAGTTACAAGGAGAACAAGCTTCATTAATTACATAGTGGATAGGTATGGGATTATTAACTAGAAAAAGAAATGGACTAATGCCACAGTGTGGGAAGACACAACACAGAGAAAAATACTACAACTACAAAAATGTGGAACTCATGCAGTTCCTGGTGGTGGTGGCTCCTCCATGGGTGCTTTCTCTTTGTCACTTTCTCCAAGCTTGGAAGGTTGAAGATGTTGAAGAATGGCCTGGAGCTTCTCCTCTTCGGTCTGAGGATCTTGTGCCGTCCATGCTAATGTTCTGATGTTTGATGGAGTCGGCACCTCCCACGGACAACGTAGTTGCGGGAACATCTGATTAGCTTTGACGTACCATGCCACGAACAGCTGTCGTTCCTCTTCATAGGCTCTAGCTTTATCTTTGTATTCATGGAGCTCTGTTAGCCATCGAGCCAAGTCATTTGCCACATCTTTTTGTCCCTGGTAGCTTTCTTTTACCACCGCAAGTTCAGAATTTGCGACATTAAGTTTTTCAGCTAGCTTCTTGCACTCTGCAAATTCTGCTTCATATTTGATATGGGTGGAAGCTACCTGTTGCTCAAGCTCTGACCTCGGATGTCTTGCTATTAACATGGCAAGGCTGGCATATCTAAGGTTTGCCAACTCCATGTACTCTGTCAAGTCTTGGATCTGCAGGTCCCGATTCTTAATTTCCGCTTCGTGGACGAAGGCGTAAGTGTTCAATATGGTCCTCCAATCAGTGTGCTGAGCACTGATGTTGTTGATTTGAGCCTTGGCCATATGGATCTCCTTCTCTAGGATTTTTTTGTACATCCCCACCTGATCACAAAAATGCTCCTTCAGCTTCTGATGTCATTTAGCCTCATTCTACCACGGGCTGATCTCGATGGCTGATTTTTGTCGAACAGCGCGTACCTCCTCCATTGAGAGGGTTCGATTTTCTTTGGCCAAACGGCTTACATCTCAGTTGACCTGAATGAACTGTTCTCGTAACTGATGAAAGTGTTCATTGAGAACATTCTTTTGTTTCTCCACAGAAGTCAATCGAAGGTTATCTGCAACCAATTGCTTATTTTCTTCTTCTAAGGCCCTGAGTGCCTTAAGATGTGCATGAGTTTGCACTTGAGCTGTGGAGGCATCCCAAGTGGCCATCTCCTTTTCTCCGACCACCATCTTATTTTCTACAATTAACTTTGTTAATTTCTCAGTTCTGAAATTGTCTAGCTGGTTTGTGGGAACAAATTGCAAAGGATCCCGCTGTGCTACTTGTAAGGCTATGAGCTACTCTTGTAGTTTTTGCACTTCAGCTTCAACATGCTCTAGCCTTACTTCGGATATGACCAGCTTCCCCTTTGTGGAAATGAGGCCTGATTGAATTGTTGCTACATCCTGGGGGATGTTAAACAGAGACGTCAAAACTTGTCCTGTTTGAAGCAATCTGTCCAATGCATCCTCATGTTCCGCAGGAGTCATTGAGGTTCTGGCAAGAGTTTGAGCATCCCGTGCTCCTGAAAGATCTGCCGATGGCACAATAGATACATTGAAAGTTTCTTTAATATGGTCAATGAACACTTCAGCAGCTCCCGCAGCATCCTGGTTTTGCATGACCACCACAGTGGCCCCTTCACCAGTCTCTAACTACACTTGAAAAGATGCCACGTTTCCAGAGATCTATTGTGACCATCTGCTTTCCCCTCCTCCTTTTTGAATGGATAACTCACCCCTTGTGCGATCTAATGAAATAGTAGGCTAGTCGGAATCATCGATGACGTGGAAGAGATTTACATCATCAAGACTTCCCCAACTAACCATCTTGACGATGGCCCTAAGATGGCTCATCGACGGTCTGTAATCTTGCGACGGTGACAGGTCTTGGCCTGTGCTGGGTTCTGCTTCTTGTTGTTGGCTGGGACTTGTGGCTAGAGGTTGACTGGGTCCTACAAGTTGAGTTGTAGGTGATCTAGTCATCTGTTCTTCTTCTTCATCTGGTCCCAGCTCTTCGCCAGTGCTCTTTCTTGGAGCTGGCGCCTTTAATAATTCAACATAAGAAGCATTTTGGGGCTTTTGGAGGACATCATTTGTGTATCCCCGAATACCAGCCCGTCGGCACAATTTTCTGATAAGGTAGGGAAAAGGCAACACCATCTTCCCTGACTTGCGTTCTTTGAATCGCCTTAGGATCTCTGTCAAATATAGATGGGGAAGGTTAGCATTAACCTTTCCCATCAACACTGCACATCCTCTCGCCACATACGTTGATATTCTCTTCAAACCTTTTGTGGGGAAGAGGTGATAGGTTCCAATTTTAAAATAAACTTGCTCTTTTGTCGTCAGCTCACCAAAAGCTTTATCTTTGCCATAAGCCTTTTCTAACCAATCTTTTCGCACATCAGGGTCTGATCAGGTGGATAACCGAGCAGCATGGGGGCATAAATTTGGAAGGTTTAACACTTCCGAAATTGCCTGTGCAGAAAAATCTACGGTCACACCACAAATATTAACCATGGTGCTTTACTCCTTATTGTGCCAAAACAGGTATGTTTCACCTAAGTACCAGGCATTGCACTCAGAAAGGACAGGCCATAAGGGAGATCCTTTAAGGTGATCCCTAACAACCTCAAGAGAAAACTCTGCAAAAGGTTCGAAGTTAAGCTCCATGATCACTGAAGCAATTTTGGACTTCATATGGATAGCCTGAATACATTCCGGGGGCAACATGAGTTGTTGTCCCGGTTCAGGAGCAGCAGCAGCTCCTCTTTCTGCCTACCCAGACCATCTTGTAGGAGGTTCTTCTTGATGGATGCTAAATGATTGCATCTCCTGTTTTGCATGTTATCCAGTAGGGACTCGTCTTACACCTTTCCAAGGTTGTTTCGCTTCACCTTGGGTAGGACCCTCTCGCTGAGCACGTTTTGGGGCCATCTGCAATCACACGGGCCAGGGTTAGTAAGGTTGTTTTCAAATTTAAGTTATACCTTATTACATGCCTTTAATTAAAGATCTTATGTTATTGTGTGATTGTGCCCAAAAATTATAATAATGGGTCCTATGACTTAGGTGGATTTCATTTTAATCTCTTGGTGTACCTAAGGGCATATGATTTTTGGCACAATGTTTCTAAGTGTTAGTATTAATTATCCTAATTTATGTCCTTTGGGCGATGAAAAATTTTAAAAAAGTTAGGTGCTTTTTAGTAAGTGTCCCTCCCCCATGACTAAACTGAACGCTCCGGGTTCAAACAGGTTCAAACGGAATTAAAATCGGAGCACCAGCACGCGAGATATGAGTGAAAAAGCAAGGGTCACGCACTCGTAAGTTGTTGAGAAAAATTTCAACAATTCCCTCCACGTAAATGGCCAAATGATACTAAGTGTTGCGGCGGGGGTTCCTATTTATAGATAAATAGGACGCGATATCACGTACGCGATATCTCGTACGCGATATCTCGTCCCTAGTGATGTGGGACCTCTAAAAAAGATCGAATGTTTTATGATTTTCTTGAAATTAATGGTGTACAATGAGGACATGGACAAGGATTAATATATTCAAGGGTAATTACATGGATTCGAGAGGCACTTTTAATGATAATGATGTGAACTTTAGCAATTAAAACTTTGGCGGTTATGAAGAAAAGGGAATGTAATGGTACATTGGAACGTTAAAATTTTGAGGGATAATAATGAGGAAAGAAAAGTATGAAAAATTAAGCTGAGGGTAGGAAATTGTGTGTTCTAGCTAGAGAATTAATGAAGATTACAACAAAATTACACAAGTGGGTCCTCCCCAAAGCAGGTTTCAACCTATTATGCCCTTGGTAATCACACTTAAAGTGTTCGTGGGCACTCGAAGGGTTAAATGTAATCTGCACTAACTCCACAAAACACACACATGTAAATATCACCGGAATGAGATGAAAATTTTATGTTACATGGGTCACAAGCTAGAATTACAAGAACAGTGAGGTGAGATGAAGTAGAGAAGGGATCGTAGAGATCGGGACATGAGGTAGCTGACCCAGGACACAGTGAATCCTACATGAAAAGCATGATTAAGGTGTCATTAACTCGTCGTTCCAAGATCAAGACCAAGTCCATCCTTCTAATCAGTGACATTGCATTGTTTCATCCCATGATGAACAACTATGAAAGTACCATAACAACAAGGCATATGATCACTTGGCATTTAGCACAAGGGAGGAGTGTTTTTTTGTTTTGTTTTATGGCAATTCTTTTTCTTTTCTTCTTCTTTTTTGTTTTTTCCACTTTACTGAATCTAGAGAAGCCGCCAACCTTCAGGCATGGGTGCATGTCTTTCCAGTGGGACCCCCTAGAACAGCTTTTGATTTTTGAGTGTCCTTTTGATTACTCTTACTCCCATTTTTCATTAGATCTACAAGGATCTTAGTACAACCATATTGCATGATAACTCCCACAGATGTCACCAAAGAGAATCCACAAGTCCCCTTGATGTCACACCCTAATCATTCCCTCTTGGTCCATCCTTCTTCATTCT
>MNCI01004170.1:1626381-1746685 GCA_015680685.1 Gnetum montanum | reverse complement strand
TAACATTAAATAAATAACAAATAAATAAATGACAAAGTGAATGCTGCAATGATGAAGTAATCTCGATCTTTATTGCCGATCATGTGCATGTCCAAGTATGGCACACTCGAATAAAGACATCGTACAATTACATTCACCACACTGTGGGTAGACATGGGAAAAAATCTAACTTTGGAGGGATCAAACTGCCAGAGCTTCGCTACTCTAAAAATGGGATCCCCAAACAAGGGAGTTCCACATCTTATTTATAGATATGGCGGTGGACTGCGATATCGCGGTAGACACGATATCACGTACACGATATCGCGGCAGACACGATATCACGTACGCGATATCGCGGCCTATGTGAATCGCGTCTCATCAAAGATTAAAGATCTTTAGAATCTATTTCCTAGTTTCAACTAGTCACTCATGGATTTTTGAACTTAGAAGGAGGTGGGTGGGTGGGAGGTGCTATGGGAGGGATGAATAAGTTTACCAAATTAAGACTTAAACAAATAAAGCACACATACTAAATTTAACATGATTCCCCAACTTGGGTACTTCACACTTAGAGGGTAGATCACTAGCACACCTTTGAACATTTTTGCTCTCAAAATTTGATTGAAGGGATCACACCCTACATAGTCATCAAGTCCTACTGTAGAGTGTCTTACTATAGCACCAATCACTCAACACTGCAAGGTCTTGTTAGGATTGGAAATGTGGTTTTAAGGCTTCCACAACCTTTACAATCTTGAGCTCCACATTGGAATGTTGTACCATAGCACCAATAACTCAATCCTATAGGATCTCGACAAGCTCAAGGAATTCAACCACACAAGGTAACAATAGCAAGAATTATAAGGAATAATTGCAACTCAATTTATTGATCCTTGTACAATTAGGTGTAGCACACTTTACAAAGCCAAAATGAAAAGACAATGAAGAGCAACAAAGAGTTCAATGATTACAAATGATTATACAATGAATACAACAAAGCTTGCACATTTCTCAATGCATATGAAGTCTTCTTATAGCTATCATGTTTCTAAATCCTTCTCCAAACTTATGTAATGGCTAGCTAATGGTCGTGGGAGACATTTTTCTCATGCCTAAGGCATCTCTTTGAATTCGCCTTCAAATTTAGAAAGATGTCTTTGTTTTCTAAAAGACGTCTTTCTAAAGTCTCTACTCTAGAAGATGTCTTTGTCTTGTGAAAGGAGTCTTTTTGGACTTGGTCTATAATTTGTAAAGACATCTTTATCTCATGAAAGAAATCTTTGTTTAAGAAAGATGTCCTGCTATTTTTGAAGAAATCTTTGTCTGAGTTCACTCAAAATTTGCTAATATGTTTGTTGCTTCCTAGAGATGTCTTTCTTCACTTTTCCTTGCATGATGAATGCATCATTCCTTGTTTGCAACCATGCTCAATCCAAGTTCTTGTCCTATAAGCACAAAAACTACACACACATGCAAACTAAATTGTTTTCAGTTTTTCTTAATGTTTTGACATACCAAAACCAAAAGGTCCATAATTTCCTCCTTTTTGGTAATATTCAAAACATAAGAAAATGGGTTAGCCTTGTTCCAATAATAATGCATAATACTTCTCCCCCTTTTTGGACATAACCAAAAAGGCTAAACTTGTACATATATATATATTCATCATAAAAGATATTCTATGAAAGACATCAAGACATATCAATTCCTATGGTAGTTAGGGATAAGGATAAATGTGGAGGGTTGATAGGACATGAAGTAAGGAAAGTTGAATAAAAATCAATATACCACATAGAGATAACTAGAAACCACACCATCTATCCATAACTATCTGCAAACTATTTCATATCAAACTATCTAGCAGCATTTTGGAGTATAACTATCCATAGATCAAACACATATGTGCAAAATCTCAAAATCATTTATGTGAGAGCCAAAACAAAATGTCTCATCCTTTTTTATCAAAAAAAGGAGAAAACATACAACCTTCAAAGGTTTCAATCACTAACCTTGGTAGCATCCTTTATTTTAGAATCCATTGTTGCTTGAATGAATGATAAGTATGCTCCTCATCATCATCACTACTGGTGTTGAGACGACTGGATTTCTAAGTGTCCTCATCTAAAGACTGAGCCTACTACATTGGAGTTCATTTAGGACAAAGCTTCACTTGAAATTGAGAGGAAGATGGTGGAGTTGGTGGCTGTTGAATAGGAACCCATTGGGATGTGGTTCCAAAGATGCTCTCTATATCTCATAGCTCAAAAGAGCTAGGAGCATTAGCATGATATGGAGTAGTAGAAGTAGGAGGAACTAGAATATGGTGCTCTTGCTATTGCATGGAAGCATGGTGCTCCCCCTGAACACTAGCTAGGGATGCCTCTAGCTCAGAATCTAACTCCATCCCTAATTTGTATGCATGTGAGGGGCCTATTGTTGAAGAATGATGTGGAGGAATAGGAGCATCCTCCTCACTATTAGAGATGGTAGGCCCATCAATGGGAGGATGAATCCTAACCTCATCTAGACCCTTACGTAGGTAAGAGAGGTTCCTTCCAAGCTTCCCAATGGTGTGAGCGATGGGCCTAAATAACTTCTTTATAGAAGAGCTGATCTAACCACTAGAGGATATTGATTTATTAACTATGAAGAGGCTTCCTTCTTTTGGTTTGGAGGTTTGGTGCTAGGTCCTACTTCTATTGCATGAGAAAAACTCCTCTTCTTAGCATACTCTTTGAGAATTTTCTTACCTTTAAACAAAGGCAACTCTGGAATAGGTACACCCCTCTAGCAGATCAATAGATTGATGAGGTAGGGGTGCCCAAGGATTCTCTCCTTGGCATAGAGACTCAAAATATCTCAACAAAGTATGTGCCCTAGATCCAATGGTAATCTTGTAAGCAAGTAATATAGTACAAAATCCTAGGGTGGCAGCAGATAGCTATAATTACCTCCCTTCATCAAGATGTTATACAAAACAATAAGTGACAAGGTGGAGCCATTAGGAGTCATCTTGATCTACTCAATATGATCCCTATCAAATGTCATATCTCTCCCAAATGAAACATCACGGAATTCATCATGAGCTATTGGCATTATACCATTGGTGTAACTGTCATGCATAGACTCTATGGTAATTTTGAAGACATCTGAACTAGAAATATCCAAAAGTGCATTTACAATTTGTGGAGATACTTCAACAACAATCCCATCATCAATGCAAGTGAAAGCTCCAACAATAGCATCAGAAATGACAATATTATAGTAGAATTCATGAATTAACACCTTAAGAACAAGAGAGGTCATAGAAATGAAATATGTCCACTTTAGAAGCTTGAAATAATCCAATAGAGCTTGTTGTTTATGTAGAGGAAAATTAAGAGAATGCTCAAAAACAATGGTAGTGGTTCTTGTAGTTTCAAACCTGTGTTGAGCATCTTTATTGCAAAACTGAGAAGTGTATGTGGACAACACACTGTTAGAACATCCTTTGCACATTTCTTGGAAGGATTTCTAGACATATCAATCTTCTTGTGGGCCATCTTTGCCAAAAGCACTATGAATAGTGGAGCCCTAGTCATCTTTGTGGGGTATCTGGAAGAATATGATAAAAATGGTGGTTTTTTCTTTTATAGTTGCAGGAAAACAAAGGCTTTAAATGAAAAAAGAGACATATTTTTTGATAGAAAGACATATTTTTCACAAGTTAAAAATAAAATAGATGTCTTTCATTTACAAAAGATGTCTTTCCCATAGTGCAAGAAAAATTACAGAGACATCTTTGTTATTTAAAAGAAGTCTTTGCAGAGACGTCTTTTACTTTTGAAAGATGTCTTTCATCAAAGATCAAGGTAAGGTTTTAGAAGGCTTCCATTATTTAATAGTCTTTATTAAACATTGAAAACTAAAAGAAAAGCTTACCTTTACCTACCTATCATGCTAGTATAAGGTGATGGAGTTCAAAGAGCTAGTAAATGTGTTTTCTCTTTTGAGGAATCTCCTTTAGGATGAACTTTCCCAATGTCTAGGGCATAGCTTCCTCTTACAAAATTATTGGTGAAAGTGTCCTAATGCTTTTGGTCTTGTCATTTAATTCTCCATTCCTTTTTGACAACCTTGGTTATTCGAGTTGATTTCCAATCTTCTTTGTGATTTTGCATAAAACCCTTTCTCAGTGCACTTTGATAAAACTAAGGAGTCTTGTGATATATCCATGTACTCATGTGATAAAACTTTAGATTGCATTCCCATTGTTTATGCCCAATCTTATTGTAATAATAACATCTAATTGTCCTATTTAAAAAATGACTAGAAGAGCCAAACCTTTGAGGATTTTTTTGTTGAATAGGAGCTTTCCTTGATGTAGTGTCCTTATTTCTTGGAGGTTCCTTTACATGGGATGAAGGTTGTCTAGGTTCCTTCTATTGGTGGTAGCATCTAAGTCAAATTTTATCTTGTGGACTTCTTCCTTATCCTAGTACCATACAAAGAGACTCCTTTCCCTTCATTAATTGTTCATTTATTAGTTTAACATCTATAACTTTTGGCCTATTCTAAAGATAAGGTTAGCTTCTCATTCTCAACTCTTAGGTTTGAGAGTTATTTATCAAGATTAGAAGTAGTCAAATTTAATAAGGATATTTCATGTTCTTTAGACTTGACTTGTTTATTAAAAATTTCCTTACATAATAAATCAAACCTTTGATCATCATTTAGTTCATTGTCTAATGAATCACCATCAGTGAAGGCCATGTAGATGAGCTGAGAATTTTTTTCATCTTCCTCTAGTTCTTCTTCACTATATTTTCCATCATCTTAACTTGTATAAAAGTTGGTCTTCTATACTTCTCCAAGGGATTTGTTTTTGTATTGCATCTTGAAGCTACTAGGACATTTGGAGGCCACATGACCTCTATCTCCATGCATCCAACATTCTATAGAAGAAAAATCTAAGTTAGAGTTTAAAAAGTTCTTACCTCTTTCTTTACATTTAGGCTGATTGAATCTTTGTGGATATGCTTCTTTGTTTTTCATAGCTATTAGTCATTGTAGCTTTGTGGTGAGAAAAGAAATATCCTCTTCATTGCTCTCATCATGCTCATTGAGTTCCTTCTTCTTTGAAGTAGTCTTTAAGGCAATGGACCTTTCTTGAATAGCCCCTTTACTTATGAGATTCATTTCATAAGAAATGAGAGCACTTTGAAGTTCTTCAAATTTTAAAGTTAAGAAGTCCATGACTTCTTCCATGGCCATGACCTTGGGTCTAAACTCATGTTGAAGAGTTCTCATCATCTTAATAATCACATTGATTTCAAGCAGATCCTTTCCTGTTCCTCTAATTGCTACAACAAGATCATTAGCTCTAGAAAAATAATCCTTAATTTTTTCACCTTCTCTCATTTTAAGTTTATTGTATTTACTTTGTAAAACTAATAATTTTGATTGCTTAACAATAGATGTTCCTTTATAAGTAGCTTCTAAAGTTTGCCAAATTTCTTTGGCCATTTTACATCCTAGTACTCTATTGAATTCAAATTTATTCAATGCATAAAATAAATAATTTTTTCTTTTGAATCAAACATGAACTTATCCTTTTGCTCTTGAGATCATTTGTTGCAAGCCTTGATGATGCCGATGGTGCCATTGATAGGTGGAGCGTAGCCTTCCAAGATTGACTCCTAGATTTCAAACCCCATGGATTCGAAGAACCCTTGCATCCCAGCTTTCTAATAGGTGAAGTCAAATCTATCAAATATGGGTGGCTTTGTGTAAGAAGTCCCCTTTGTTGTTCACTCTTGAAGTTGATGATGAAATAAAGAGTACCAAGATCCAATACCACTTGTGGATTGTTGAACTTAGAAGTTCTTCAAATTAAAAATTAAATAGAAAAAAACACACACACTGAATCTAACATGGTTTCCCAACTTGGGCACTTCAGACTTGAAGGGTAGATCTCTAGCACATATTCGAATTTTTTTGCTCTCAAAATGTGGTTGAAGGGACCACACCTTGTATAGTCATCACGTCATGCTCCAGATTGTTGTACTGTAGCACCAATCACTAAACCCCACAAGGTTCCATCGAGCTTGAAAATGTGGTTTCAAGGATTTCCACAGCATTTACAATCTTGTGTTTTTCACTATACTATTATACCACAACACTAATAACTCAATCTCGTAGGATCCCAACAAGCTCAAGGAAATCAACCCCAAAGGACAATAAGAACAAGAATTATAAGGAATGATTGCAACTCAATTTGCTAATCCTTATACAGTTAGGTGTATTACACTTTACAAAGCCAAAATAGTAAGAAAATTAAAAGCAATAGAGAATTCAATGATTACAAATGATTGTACAATGAATACAACAAAGCTTGCACATTTTCTAGTGCACATGAAGTCTTCTTATAGTTGCAGTGTTTCTAAATCCTTCTCTAAACTTGTGCAATGGCTAGCTAATGGTCACTAATGATCATGGTAGACATCTTTCTTGTGCCTAAGATGTCTCTCTAAATTTGCCTTCAAATTTGGGGAGACGTATTTATTTCCTAAAAGACATATTTTTGAAGTCTCTACTTCGGAAGATGTCTTTTTGGACTTGGTCTGAAATCTATAAAGACATCTTTGTCTCATGAAAGATGTCTTTGTCTGAGAGAGATGTCTTGCTATTTCTGAAGATTTCTTTATCTAAGTTCACTCAAAATATTCCAAGACATTTGCTCTTCCTAGAGATGTCTTTATTCACTTTCCCTTGCATGATGAATGCATCGTTCCTTATTTGCAATTGTGCTCAATCCAAGTTCTTGTCCTACAAGCACAACAACAACACATACATATAAACAAACTTGTTTTTCATTTTTCTTAATGTTTTAACATACCAAAACAAAAAGGCCTACAACTCCAACATGTCCTTATGCTATGTCATGTTCATCCCTTTTCTTTTGACTTCTATAGAAATTTGAATATCAGCCATTGTAGCAACATTAGAAACAAACATTATAGAAGCACTTAAAGCCTCTTCAATATGATTTATAGCCACCTTTACTATAGTTTCATGATCTTTATGTGGTATGAGTAGGCTTGTTGCATTTTCCTTTTCTTATAGCATGACAAAGAAAGATATTTCATTTCTAGAGATTTCATGAAATTTTTATCGTAGAATAGATAGAGTGACTTCTCATGCATTGGGATTAACATGAGTAGGAGCTTAATCCCTTCATGTAGAGAATAAAGGTGCTAGATCATCCAACAGCTAGCTGGTGATCCTAGATACCTCATTGAGATGACTCATGGTTGAGTTGTACACAAGTGATTCACCATTCACCATCATCTTTGGATATTTGCTTTTATTACTGCTACTCCCTAAGTTTTCTTAGGCATTTAGCAGTAACTGCTAATTGTAGGGTCATCTTTGGCATTGTGGATGGTGGTGGAGGTGGCACTTGTTCTTTCTAGAGCTTGGAAAGAACTTTATCCTTTATTATTTCTTGCCATGATTTCATAGGAGCCTTGTAGAAATTATTTAAACAACGAGCTATTTTTTCCTTTTTGCAAAATTTTTTGATGAGGCATGGAAAAGGAAGTATCTTTTGATCCTTCTCATTCTCCTTCAATCTCTTCTTAATTTCTAAGAAGATGAGTTGGGGAAGGTTGACTTTGAATTTCCCACTTAGAGCAATGCATGCCTTTGTAGAGAAGGCTCTCATGTTGCTTGGCCTTACTATTAAATTAAGGTGATAGTCTATGATATTAAAATAAGAATTATCTATCTTGGTAAGGACACTGTACTCCTTATAGTCCACCACATAGCACCACCACATCATTTCTTTCTTTGCTTTACAATCTACCTTGGTGGATATTTTCTCTAACTTTATCCTAGTGTTACGAAATCTAAGGGCTTTTGCATGGCCTCAACTGAGTAGGAGATGATAATGTCCTTGACTTTCATGATCGTATCTCCTTGGTAGTTGTTCTAGAAGAGATAGATATCCCCAAGGTATCATTCCTTGCTAACGAAAATGGTAATCCATAATAGAGACCCCTGTAGATGTGTTCTAACATCTTCTTGCACCAAGTCTAGGAAGGATCTAAAGTTTAGTTTTTGAAGAAGTATGTCTTGGACTACTTTTCTCTAGACCCTCTCCAATTAGGCTTCTATGAGAGTGAACTTCAAATTAGAACTAGGTATCAAAACCTCATCCTACCTAAACTATCCTATCTTTGTGATGGGGATCCGACAAATTGATTCTACCTTAGGCTCTTTTCATAATGGCCTAGTGACATGTGTCATCTCAACCACTTATTCTTATTATTGTGATTGTGCTTTTCCTCCTCGAGTTATTTGTCCCTAGGTTATGATAGCCCACTTGCTTGTGGTTCTTACTTTGGTGCCATCTACAAACATGTAAGTAACCCTAGGTTAGTTATTTTAATTTAATCTCTTAAGTGTAGATATCTTTTGAGTACTTTTTAGGTTTGTTTTGGTGGAGGATTTAACTATTGAGCTTCTTAGTAATTACATGTGCATGAGAATATTTTATTATTATTATATATTTAAGAATGTTTCTTCCAAAGGTAGTTGTTAGCATTATTTCCTTTGAGCATTATTTTAATACCTGATCTTGTGGGATGTTAGAAAAAATTATTGGCAAATCTAAGCATTGATACCCCCATGTTGTAGAGCAAACCTCTAGAAGCTCATAGGTTAAAAAAGGTCAAATTGGGTATGCAATGATAAATTTAGGGCTTCTAGAAGGTTTTGGGTTCTTAAAAATTGCAAAAAACTACCTTCTCTTTTAAAGTAAAATGTGAATTTTTGGCTAAGGGTTGCAAGTATATATAATATTTTTATGCTACATTGATGAGGATGCATGGACTTATTTGATCACATTGATGGAGATACATCGACATAGCCATTTGCATTAAATTTTCAAGTAAGAATATAAGGGATTTTTTGTAACTTTGAACATGAAATAAAAGTTAAATAAAAATTAGAAAAATGAGAAAAGAAGGCAAAAATAACTCATTATGTTCTTGATTAAGAATTAGAGTGAATCAAGAATTGTGGATGCTGAAATGGGACATGGTTCCTTGAGGAGACAAAAAAAAAAAAATAAGCAAAATAAGCAAGGGAAGCAAGAAAGATCTTAATATTGGATGATGCAAGTTATCAAGATTGTGTGCAACTAAATTGAGGCACGTGTCGATGTGGTTTAAACTAGATGGTCCAAGAGTTGTGCAAGTGGATCCTTTCCAAAGTAGGCTAATACCTAAAAATTCCCTTGCATAACCACATTACAAGGAGTCTATAGGCACCTTGGACATTTAATGGTGATCTAGGTTAAACACCATATCCAAAATTGAGTGTCTTTGGATTATGTAATCAAAAATACTAAAAATTATTAGACAACCATAATATGTAGTAGGGATGTGAGAAAATGAAGTGTTAGAAAGGGTTTGAAGACAAATAAGAGTATGAGAAACTAGATCATAATAACAAAAGATTCTTGTGGAATGCATGATTAAGGTGATCCAAATACCTATCCGTTTAGGTTCCAAACCAAGTCCATACCATTAGGAGTAACCTCACATTACTATGCTCCTTCTTTATACCACCATGAGACTATAATAACCATAGGGAATGATCATTACTCTATAAGAAGAAGAAAAACGTAGAAGGAAGTATTAAGAGATTTGAGGGAAGAAGTTTGGGCCTTAGTTAGAGGGATGCCTTTAGGCTTGGGTAACATGTCTATCTAGCCTCATAGCTAGTACTTGTATCTTAAGAGATCTTCAAAGAGATGTGTTTTTATTCTTTATTTTTTTGGTAAATTTTAGGAACCACACTTACAAAGATGTAGTTCATTTTTTAGATTACAAGAGGAGTGATGATACATTTCTTAAGAAGTCATAAGACTCATGAAGTAAGTTAAGAAGAGAACTCAATAAATCCCCTTGAGATCACATCCTTTCCCATTCCCACTTGATCCTTTCCTTGTTCATTTGGTAATAAGATCATAGGTGATTTTTAGTTTTGGTAAGAAAGAACCATAGTACTATCATATTTTTAATTTCATTTTGAGATATATGAAATAGATGGATGTCATGACTTACTACTTGGTACCATTATAGAACTACCAACCTGTTAGTAGAGATCATAATTAAAAAAAAAGTAGCCTAGATATATAAATAACAATGTTAAAAATCACATTTAATAATTATCAAAATTTATAACACCAAAAGAATAAAATTAGGCATTATAAGAAAGGGAAGTAAAAAGATGTGAATGATAACAAAGTAAAGTAAAGTAAAGTAAAAGTAAAATATATAAGAAAATCAAAAGGTAAAGAAAATGAAAAATATGTTAAGAATGATATAAAATAAAATAGATAAAAACTTCCATCCTCTCTAAGGTATTAAGGTAGATGGTCTTTCCCACCATGACTAAGTTGAACAGAGGAGATTCTAAAAATGGAGTGAGCTTGATAATATGTTGAGGTGTTGTGGCTATTGTTGGTTTCTCAAGAATATTTAAAGGGTTTTAGTTGTTATATGTTGACTAGCATGTGCCTTTGAGGGCTTTTTGATGGTAGATTTTAATAGCCCCAGAAGAAAAAGTTGAATGTATAATGTATTATCCTTCCCATAGTATTTAAAACTTAGTACATTGGGGCACATGTGTAAGGTTCCAATAGGGAATTTTGTCTCTCGATTGAAATTCAATTTTCCTAATTTGGGCATCATGTCGTTGTTGGTGGTATGTCTTGTGTACTTCATTCATCATTAGGAATACCCTTCTATTTTTATCTAGTATGTTGATTACCATTAGTCTTTTCTTTTGTTCCAAGTCAATGTTTAGGTTACGATCACATGTAGGTGTGAGTGTACAATGTTTAGTTTGAATTGGAAGCTTGGACAACTTTTTGTACACTGACTCATAAGGAGAGTAAAATATAGGGATTTTTCATGTTAAGTGATAAAACCATAGGGCATCATTATGTTTGGTGCTTCAATTCTTCTTATATCTACTAATAGTTCTTGTCAAAATTCTTGTGATCTCCTTATTGGTAACTTTAGCTTAAGCATTGGCTTGGGAGTAATAAGAAGTTGTGAGTTTATGTTCCACTCTTAAGAGTTGCATCAACTTAGGAAATGTGGTGCTAGTAAAATGGATTTCATTATCAAAAATTAGTGTCATAGGCACACCAAACTTTTTTACCACCAATTTTTAAGAGAATGAACTTGCAATTAAGGATGTACAGTTAGTGACAGATATAGCTCCAACCCATTTGGTATAATAGTCAATAGTAATAATAATGTAAGACTTCTCATTGGACATGGGAGTGATGGATTCTATAAAATAAATTCTTCAAATGTTGAAAGAGGCAAGTGTTTGAATCTATTTTTGAGGCCCTTTAATTCTAGTTATCATCCAGTTATATCATCGATATTGCTTACATGAATGGGAAAAATGGCAAACATCCCTAAAAATCATAGACAAAAAATATCTTGCCATGAGGATTTTAATGGCTAATCTTCTTTCTACATAATGGCCCCCACAAGGGCCTTGATGAGCATCCTAGATATCTCATAGTTGATCTTCATTAGGTACATACCATCATACTAGGTCATATGTAAAATATAGGGGTTATCCTTTATCTCAATGTACTATTTGCACTAGTGGAGGAATTGTTGTTTTCTCCTATTGTCTCATTTCATAGGAATCTCTTATATGAGTAGGTAGGAAATGAATTCATCATACTAGTTTATGAACTTTGGTTACCTTAGTAAAAATAAGTTCATCTAGGAAATGATCAGATTGTCATTTGCCTTATTATCCCATCTTAACCAAGAAAAAGGATTAGAAACTAAGTTCTTAGATTCCTTATCAACCATTGTTAAATCAAACTTCTATAGGATCACCAATCTCCATATAACACAAGGGCTTATTGTTGGTTTATTCATGAGGAAGCGAATTGCATTGTGATTAGTGTGAAGAAAAATGGGATATTCAAGCATATAGTGGCTAAAATTTTCAAGAGCATACAACACCACTATTAATTTATTTTATATTGGTTTGTAATTAAATTGTACATTCATAATGATTTTACTTACATAATGGATATATCATGGATGCTTTTGATCACGTATCTATGTAAGGATTATTCCCAATGCATAATTGGATGCATTTATCATAATGTCAAATAGTTTGAACCAGTCTAGCATGTGCAAAATTAGGATTTCTATGAGCTTTTACTTTAGGATCACATCCCTTGATCCATTCAAATGTTGTATTAGGATCACATCCCTTGATCCATTCAAATGTTGTATTCTTCTTAGTAAGCTCCATAAATGGTTTGAAAATTTTTGAGAAGTTACAATAAACTACATATAGTAACTAGTATGCCCTAGGAATGACCTCAAATCTTTAATAGTTTGTGGTTACCTGGTGATTTCTTGGATGACCCTTATCTTCTTAGGATCCACCTCAATACCTTTTTTTGAGATCTGATGCCCTAGTACAATGTCCTTTTGGATCATCAAATGGCTCTTTTGCTAGTTGAGTTGTAGATTAGTCTCCACATATTATTTTAGTACCTACTTTAGACAATCCAAATATTTCTCAAAAATAGTACCACAAGTAGAAAAGTCACCCATGAAGACTTTCATACCACTACTAATTTGTTCTGTAAATATGCTTAGGACTAGGCATTAGAAGGTTGCATGAGTGTTACATAGATCAAAAGGCTTCTTTGTATATGTAAAATTTCCCCAAGGACTTGTGAATGTTATTTTGGCTTGATCTTCTACAGTGATTTAAATTGATTGTAGATACTATAATCATCTAGAAAAGTATAGTAGTTATGCCTTGCAATGGCATCCAATACTTGGTTCACAAATCAAAAAGAAAAATAATCTTTAAAAGTTTCCATGTTTAGTAGCTTGAAATCTATATAGATCTCTATTAACCTTCCTTGTTTAGTACAATAACAAGTGAGCTTACCCACTTACTGTCTATTACTAGATAAATGAATTTAGCCTTAAAAATTTTCTTAACATTCCTTTTAACAATCTATTTTAGCTTTGGGTTTAACCTCCTTTGTGGTTGTCTTTTAGGCTTGATGGCAATGTTAGTATAAATTCTATACTGGTGTATACATGGATCTATCCATGTTATTTCATCATAAAGCTAGGCAAAGGTTGATAGTAATTTTTTGATTACTTTTAGTAGCTTCTCTTTCTATTCTTTGGTAAGTTTGGCATTTATGATTACCAACTTTTGATTGTTCAAAAACACATATTCTAAAGATGTTAGTAATGATTTTACTTCCATGGGCTTTGATTCAGAAGTTTCTAGAACTTTCAACTCTCTCTAATCTACTTTCATTTCTTTTCTATTTTATGCATCTGAGAGTTAATGTCTAATTTGCTTCATTTCATTCATTTGGTCCATGTACACATTCTTAAGAATCTCCACTAGTTCCATGTACATTATAGAGTTGGAGTTATTTGTAGTTAATTATTGGGTGCCTGCTTGTTTTGTGATTGTAGTATATAGGTACCTTCGAATATTGGTAAATTTGGCATACCTTTTGAATGTTGTAATGGTTGTACTTTTGATTATCCATATCTTTTATATGCAATTGCATCCTATGTCATTATACAAGATGCATGGAACTCTATGCTTCTCTATTTTACCATACTCATTTCCTTGGAGATTTACAAGGAAATGTCTCTAATTCCTAGCTTGACATCAATGATACTTAGATAAGCCCTTTACATAATGATTGGGAAGTCCCTCTTGCAATTGTCTACATGGATTACTAAAAATTCTATTGATATGATCACCCACTGATAGTAGTTACAATGTCATCTACAAATCCCAATAGAATAGTAATGAACTAGTCTACAAGTTCTAACTTGATATTGCATTTTTAAAGGGAAGGTAGGTTTCATGTCTTGTACATTTCTTGGAAAATAAAATTCACACTAGAACCTGAATTTAATAGAGCCTTACATGAATCATTTCTTGTGACTTGTAAATCAATCAAAGGACTTCCAAGATTACTTCTTTTTTAGAAAGGTCTCCTACCTTTATCAAATTTGTTATAGCATGGATCAACATGATAGTTTAAACATTTTTAGGCTTTTGATTTGAAGATAGCTAGATAAATATTCCTTGGATGGTTTGAGTGCATTTCATAACTATAGATTCTTGCAATGATTTAGTTGGACTATTAGGCTTGAAAATAGCCTTTTTTGATGTTTATTCCTTAGAACCATTTGAATTATCATCCACTTGCAAGTTTATAGTTCTTGTAACATTTTGTTGTTGGGGTTGTAGAGGTATTTCACCTTGCATAGGAGGAGTAGGTGACAAGGGAGTGGAGTTATGATGTACGTGCTATTGAGGATAATGAAAAGTGTATGTGGAAGAAGATTCAACACATGAAGTAGTGGATCTATGATATTTGGAAGGATAATAATGGTGGGAAAAAGTATGGGTTGTGGAGCCACTTGGTGACATAGGTTGTTGAACATAATAGCCATATGGGTCTGGTTGATGGTAAGGGTACTATTACATTGGTAGTAGAATCCCCAAAAAAAATGGATTTTTCCATTGATGATAGTAATTTTGAGGTTAAGGTGGCATTACACTTGGATAGTGGTTGTAGTAGGAACATAGTCATGCACCAAAATAGTTTAGATAACTCATTTTAGATAGTTTCTAGTCTCTGGTATCACCAGGGCACAAATATCCTCAAATATCTTTATCAATATAAAAAGATAGTATGATTGATTAAATTTAGTAGTAAAAACTTTTTAAAAACGATTGTCCTATATGTAACTAATGACTATTTCTTGTATCTATCTTCCAACATAATTAGGAAAATCAAATACTTTACCCAAAGTCTAGCTTCAAATCATACATAGTTGATATAGTGAATAAAATATTTCATAGAAGATGTTAATCTTTAATTCTAAGCAATTTTCTAGTTAACTTTGTGAAGCCAAATCACAGAAGTTTTTGCTAAAGAGAGCAAGAATACAAGATAATGAAATTATCTGAAAATCTTAAAATTGTACAAAGATAACATCACTTCTATGTTAAAATGATTTATAATTGACACTTATAGAAGCTATCTCATTCAATTATAGTAACAAGCACAAGCTAAACCTTAGTCTATGAAGAAAATAACTTACCCCAAAACCAGTAATTCACTCAAACATAGTTATGCAATACTTAATCTAGACTAATAAAGAAAGCTATCCAATTAAAATATAAATTGAAAGATTGAAGGTAAAAGAGATAGACAAAACATATTTATAATGCCATTAAATAAATAGTTTTTACAAAATTTCTCCAAAATCTTCCCCCTCTTTTTAACTTCTATTCTAGGCTTTATATACTAGCCAATGGCAGTTACAATAGTTACAAAAATTAAGGGTCAATATGCCTCACATCTTCTTCATATAACTGCAAGTCATTGGGCAGCTCTTTTGTTTCTTGACAAATTTTTCTCATTCTTTGAATCTAGAGCCTTTCTATTGATAATTACTACGATAACCTCCCATCATTAAGAAGAAATTTAATAGCTTCATTTATTGCATCTAGTTCAACATTATCAAATTTTTTAATAATATCTTTAGCCCTTAGTCTACATAAACTTGATTCTATTATTAAATTGATTATTTTAGTTAGCATAGCTCATGCACAAGAACAAGCCTATTCCAATTTAGGATTCTACTTAGTAGTTTTGTTCATAATTCCTGTAACTACCATCATCATTATTTCTAAGAAATCCTGTTTATACTATGGTAGTGATTCTCTTTTTGTTTTGGCTAAGTCATACAACTCTTGAGCCCCTCTCTGCATTTGTACAAAAATGACTTAACTTCCTTTGATTTCTACAATTTTGTCTTTAGTCTCATGCATCCATTCCCTATTATAGTTCACTTTAGTGATTATTTCTTTGAAGTTTGGTAGAGATAGGTAGGAATAATCTAAGGCCTTGGCTTTATTAGCCTAGTCTAGTTTAGAGCTCATAATAATCATTTTTCTATGTATGCCATATCTTATTCTTTAATTTCTAGAAATAATTCTTTGATGGTAATCATTGCCTTAAGTTGCTCATTCTCTTCCTTGGAGCTATTTAATTCTTCCTGTAGCTTGGATGTCTCTTTTTAATTTTGTAGAAAGTATTCTTTAGGCTTGGCTATTTGACTATTTATTATATGTCCCATATTCTTAATTAGAATAGCTATAGTCTCTGACATGTCTTGATGAAACATCATAACATTCTGCTTCATAGTCTATGGATCATCCTCTTTATACTGAAAAGTGACACTGGCTTCTATTTTTGCTTTTGTAGAAAGCTTTTTGCTTAGTATAATTTACCCTTTTTTTCTCTAACCTTGAAATATCAGGCTGCTCCTCTCATTAAGTCGCCATATGGAAAGTTTAGGATCATAAGGATTAATGATGAGCTTTCTTCTTCTCTATATTATTTCTGTTGTAGCTCTTTTAACTTCTGTTATAGTAGTTGATATTTTTGTAGCTCCTTCAAATTTTGTTTCTTCAAGATCTATTGTTGTTCTCTTTTCTTTTTGGCTTTTACACATTTAATTTTTATTTTTCTCATCACCTTTATCCTTGCATAGATAGCTCCATTGAGAGGGAATCTTTCATTTGGCATAGCTTCTCCTAGGTTCATTAGCTTCTAAGAAAAATAATTCTTCTCTAATTGAGCCAAGTACTATTCAAAGAAGTCTCTTACCAAAGGATGGTCTTTGCCTTTCATCCATCTACACACTTTAACAATTCATGAATCCCAATCTATGGATGGAAGCTTGATTGATAATTTTCTTGTTAACTATTTTGGAGCTTTATCTTTGACTTCATTGAATTCTCTGTTAGTAGTCTTCAATAGATTATGTTTATTTCATCTGGCTAATGAACTTTTCTCATTTTAGCAGTTGAGTATATTCTTTTTGAAGCTAAAGAAAAGCTACATTGGTCTTTATAGATCTTGGCCATTCCTCTTACATGCCCTGTATTGTCGAACTTCTAGAAGCCAAACTTTAGAAGAAAGACTTCCTTATGCTTATAGTCATGCCTCAAGAGGTTTTTTCACATTTTTCTTCCAACCTCTAATGTTGCCAAATAAGAGGCTACAAATCTAGGAAATTTGAAAGCTTTTTCTTCAAAACCTGCTATAATTATTTGGGTGTAATGAGCATGTAAGAAGATAACCCAATAACATTTTCTTTTTATTTCATTGATAATTCGGCCTGTGAGGGCTTTATTTTTTTCCTATCTCAAGATGAATCCCAAATTTATCGCTTAGCATGTGTTCATTGAACTATCGTGCTTCTATTTCTGCTATGTCTGGATTTATGGGACCATAAAGCTCCTATGATTTTTTGACATTGATGTCAACATAGCACTCCATGTTCCCTCTGAAATGAAGCTTATTTTTCTCATATATTGTCATAGTTATAAGGTGATTTATGACAACTCTTACAATATTCACCCTTGATCTAAAATTAAGCTTATGAATCCCTATCTTCTCATATATTTCTTGCCAATCCTCCAATTTTTTTTTGTAGTGCAAAGCTTTGTTTTCTCTATCAAACCATGATCTACATGAAAGCTAAATAAATCACTTTCTTCTACTTCTAACTCTAAATGTACAATACCAATTCATTAGGGAAGCTATAAATATTTAGTTTAAACTAGTCTCGGTATTTTGAGAAGATGAAAGTATCAATGTTTTGGAACTTTTAAGTGCTTCCTCTTTTTCCTTATGAGACATTCTTTCTAAATTTTTTAAAAATATTCAATGAAGTTCTTTTATACCTAAATGTTAGCTTTTTCTCTACTTCAAATATAAGATTTGATTATTAATGGCTCTGTAATTGGAATTCATTTTGAGCTTGCTTATTAATACCCAGAGCCTCATCTTTTAATTTGCTCACTTTGGGATAGGTTGTTTGAATTACTTTTTGACACATGTTGCGAACTTTGATTGTATAGAGCTATTTTGTAGGTGCTATTAAAAGGTTATGGATTAAGCTACTAATCACTTTATCCCAACATTTTAGCCTATTAATCTAGTTTAATTTTCTTCTTGAGAATGATAAGAGTGATATGGAAAAGTGTTTTTGGAGTTTGCTCGTAGGGTTACTTTGTAGAACTATCTTAAAACTTATTTGTAGAACTGAATTTTGGTTCTAAGAACTCGTTCTATAAATGAATGGTAGAGTGATTTTTGTGCTTCTTTGTAGAACTAGATTTTGATTCTACGAGCTTCACTATTTTTCTTAGCTTTTCAATCTTTGTTCACTTAGTTCATAATACATTGAGCTAGATTAAAAATATAATATGCACATGTATAAATTAAACATGTAACCTTTTGTGGGCTTGATATAATCTCTATTAAAGCTGATGTGAAAAATTCACATATGCTTCCTCATAGAATCATTCTCATTTCCATGAACAATGCTTCTCTTTTTACTTTTTCCTTAAATGTTGAAATAGCTCATAGAATATTTTAGCTTTTCTTATAGAACCAAATTTTGATTCTATCAACTTCTTCCCTAAAAGAGTTGATGTAGTTAGTAGAACTAATTTAGCGTTTCTTGTAGAGCCATTTTATAGAACCTCTTCTTAGTTCTATGAACAAGCACTATACAAGAGCTAACGTGGCTAAGCATTTTCTTAACCCATTTTTAAGAACTAAATTTTCTATTTTTTCAAACTTTTCAACTTTCCAAAGTTGACATGATAGAACCATTTCTACACTAGTTTTTCGAACCATTTTATGATTCTACAAACAATGCTTTTTTCATGCTTCCTTTTGAAATGATGACATGGCTCATAAAACCGTTCTAGATTTTCTTTGTAGAATTAGATTATAGTTCTATGAATCCACTTCATAAAATAGCTTACATGGAAGACATGAGGATAAGTATTCAATGTTGCTTTAGAGATTTTGATATATCTTATTGGATTTTATATTTGTAGAACCATTTCGTAGAATCACTTTTTGGTTCTACATACTTGTGCTAAGAAGTTGACGTGGCAAATTTTCTCTAAAACTTATTTTTGAAATTGATTTCTTTAGCTTTATGAATTTGTAAAATTTTCAACAACTAACATGGTAAAGTCAAAAACAAGTTTTTTTTTGGTTTTACAAGCCCTTCATATAAAACTTTTTATGAAGAAAAATCTTGATTTTACGAACCCTTTGCTTTTCTCTAGATAAAATGTAACTTTGCATTGAATGTTGACTTGGTAGGAGTAAAGATGAGATGATTTGTAGCACTAAAATTTTTGATTTTACAAATAATACTTCCTTTTATGCATCTTTCTTAAATGATGATGTGGCTCATAGAACCATTTTAACTCTTCTATTTAGAACTAGATTTTGGTTCTACAAACCTGCTTCATAAAATAGCTTACATGGAAGACGTGAAAATGAATGCTTAATTTTTCCTAAGAGCTTTTTGATATTTTAGCCATTTTTTTAGAGAACTGAATTTTTATTCTATGAATTTATTTATCATGAAGGCACAACATGACTATAGAACAACAATAGAAGTACTTTTCATAAAGTTCTCTCAATGTTCAAAGACAATTATAATAGTTATGTTGACTACATAAATTTTTGAAATGTTGATTACTCAAAACAAGCTTATCTTATTTAGCTTTGGTGATCCATATTGTTTTATAAAACTAATCTTAGGCTTCTATGGACTTCCTCATTGTAATTATGTGAAGCTCATCTTTGATTCTTTAGCTAGATGATGTGGATCATAGAGTTATTTCAAGTATACTTATAGAGCTTTCCTGTAAAACTATTTTGTAGAACCATAAGTTGGTTTACAACTTCAAATTTTTATAAGCATATGTGACAATTAAGTTCATTAAGCATCTAATCATAAAATACTCCATAATCCATAGAGCTAATCATGATTTGTAGAATCATCTTGAAAACTCTTTGTAAAATTGAAATTTTAGTTCTAAATGACAGAAAAATTGAATCTACTTGAAATTTAACCTTTTTTTTGAAATGATATCTTTCTTTCTAGTAGTTCACTTAACTATTTGTGCTAATGCTAACTTTCCTTCTAGCTAGAAATAATTTTTTTAGCTATGTGAATCTATTTCAGATAGTCTAAAATTAACCAATGGCTTAAAAAAATGGTCTTCTAGGTTAGATTATATCTTTGTAAGCTTCCTTTGGAAGTTGATTTAATTGTGGTGCTAAATTCAATTCGAAAGCCTAATTCCTTAAATTGAATTATTTAAATTCAGTGAGCTCATATGCTTATCAGCTCAAGATCTTTTGAATTTATTGTTAGGCTTCAATATCTTTGTTCTTAAAAGAAAACTTAGTTAAAGTGAATCTAATCCTTTTGATATTTTTGTAAATACTTTCTTTTAAACTTTTCTCTCTATTAGGATTTTACATATTCATGTTAATGAAATAAACCTTATAAGACATTACTTTACGTGAATCCCTAAAATTGCTTGAAAATCTTGATAAGAATGTACTTTATTAGATAAGGCCTTATTAATTCAACTTATCTATATCATTTAAAATATATTCATCAAAACAAAACTTTGAATCCAATGAATCTTATTTAGGGAAACAAGCTTGATGATTTGATTTTTCACTATTCCATGATAATGGCTAATTATTGCAATAAAAGTTTTTCAAAGAAAACACATCCTTAATTTTACAATATTTTATATAAAAGCACTAGATGAATTGAGTAAATACCTCAATATTTTTATGAAGAAAAATCCCTGTAGCTTAAGATAAAATAAACATGAAAAAACCTTGGTCCTAAAAAAACCTTTTGAATTGAGCTAGATAAAACTAAACCAATGGAATTGGATGACACTATATAGTAATTATGATTTTCCTTAGAACATTTTATTCTAAAGCTCAATTGTATTCAAGATTGGTTGTTCCTTAAGCAAGTACAACAATTTGTGCTTCATCATTCTAATCTAGTCTTTGCCTTGAATTTTTTATACTCTTATCTTTCTTTGGTTCTTTCTCATTTTGTGATCATTTTCTAAAATTTCAAACCTTTGTTCTTCATTGTTTTCATGTTAGAAGATCAAAACATTCTCATAAGTAAAGTTTTGAATTGGGATTTCCTCATTAAAATTCTCCTTTAGTGATAAATTTGAGCACTTTGGGATGTTAATCCATTCTTAGACATGAATCAATTTACCATTTGTAAGTACAAAGAACTTATTACAAAGATAAATTATGAATGGGAAGTTATAGGATGCTTCATAAGTAAGAGTCCTATAATATACTCTTTGTACATGTTTTGGACAATATCCATATAATTATGAGATGAATAGCCTTGCTTTCATCTTAGCTTACTTTGGATCTAGAAATAGTCTTTTTCTTACTGTTGGCCTTGACCTCCTAACCATGGCTATTGATGAAATGATAAGCTTATCTAGTTTTATAGCTCAACTTCTACTTCCTATATAGTCTTGAGAAAATCAACTACAAAACATTATGTACATATTTGCAAATATGGTCAAAAACTATTAAGTTGCTCTAAGTGGGTGGTTCTCCAAAATAATGCTTTAAATGAAGAGCATTAAAGGAAAAGCTTAATACTTTTCCATCTAATGAAACCAACTTGAATGTATTTTTGGCTACTTGTTGCTTGATTAATAATGGCCTTGCTCACTTAGTTAAAAATTTATTAGATTTACTTTTTCTATTTTCTTTCCATAGAAAAACTAAATTCCCTACTCGAAATGCCTTTCATCCCACTTTGCAATCAAGCCATCTTTTTATTAATGCTACATTTTGTAAGGCCTTATCTCGAGCTTCATCAATTTTAGCCTCTTTTTTTCAATAAAAAAGTCATCAAAGCATGTTCCTTATCTAATTTTGGACTATAATTATCCATAAATTCCACTACTGAATATACAATTATATTAGTTATTTGAGCATTGAACCCATAAACTGGATTAAATGGTATGGTAGCTATAGATCTTTGTATCCTAATTTTGTCAGTTCACAGAGCTCCTTGTAAAAGATCACACCAATTTCCTATATTGTTATCCATAGAGTTTGATATAAGAGACCAAATTTTTATTTATGAACTTAGTGACACCATTTGCTTGTGGATAATAGTTTGAAGATAAAGAAAGCAATATTGATTTTTCTAAAACCCATGCTATAAACCTAGTTGATCAGAAAGCTATGTTATTATTAGTAATATGTGATCCTAGCATTCCAAATCAATTTATGAAATATTATTCAAGAACTTTAATTACATCATAGGATGCCATTTGTTAAAATAGGTAGTAGTTGTCAAAATAAATTTGTACCCTACTTGAGATGAGGTAATAGATCCTATGAAATCTAATCCTCATCTTTGAAAAGTTTTATCTACTATCACTAATTTTAGCAGGGCATTAGCTATTTTTGTTGCTTTGGCTTGTGGATTTGACACTTATAGCAAGTTAAAATTATAGCAGGGCATTAGCTATTTCTAACAAGTTCTTCGAATGTAGTATTCATAGCTTGTTGAAATGTAGCTCTTGCATTTGATAAGCCAAAGGACATTCTCTTGTATGCAAAAGTTCCCCATTTTGTGATGAACATTGTCTTATATCTATCATTCTTGTATACTATTATCTAATTATATCTTGAAAATCCATCTAGGAAGCAATATAATTAACATCTTGATACTTTTATCAACATTTCATCAATTCTTGGAACTAGATAACTATCCTTAATCAATGCTTCACTTAAATTCTTGAAATCCATGCATGATCTTATGTCTTCATTTTTCTTCTAGACTAGTACTAAATTATCTATCTAAGCCAAATACCTTATTTGGTGTATTATATTTGTGCTTAATAGCTTCTTAACCTTAGCTTCCATTGTAGGTTCAAAAATTGGGTTAAACTTCCTCAATTTTTGTTTAATTATATTGCATCCTTAAACTAAAGGACTTTTAAGTGTCATAATATTAGGATTGAAAGTTCTCAAATGATCATAGGACCTACCAAAATTTTCTAAAATTCCTTTGAGAACTTGCATCATCTATTTTTTAGTGGTGATTGTAGCTTTAGTCTAATGTTTAAGCTTCTTGAAGTATCTTTACATCATATGTTTATTGTTTCATATGCTTGATCTCTAGGTTTTTGAATGTCTGATCCCTTGATTAAATTTTTCTTAAATTCATCTTCTAATTGTAGCACTTTTTATGGTATTCTTTTCATTTTTAGTCTTAAATCATCTTCTTTATAGACTTGGTCTTTGAATTCTCCTCTGTTCTTGAGGAACCAAGTTATTTGATGATCATCCTAAAAAACTTGAAGGTAATCCTTATTACCAAGAATCGTTGGTTTTGATTCTAATTCAATTATTATTTTATCATATCTAGTAATTCTTGTAGAGTTAAGAGTTAAGGTTGCTATTGTAAGCTCATTAACCTTTTGATTCATTTTCCTTGAAATAATTTCAATTTTTTATTCCATAAAATATCCAAGTAATTCTATTGCCATTTGTTTGTAATATCTCAAGAAGAGGTTCTTATGCTACATTTTTCTTTTACTTGGTCACATATTATTTTTTAATCTCCTTTAACTTCCAATTTTTGGATTCCCTTATCACCAGCCATTTTTAATCCCCTTCACATAGCTTCATATTTGGATTTATTATTAGTACAAGGAAATTATAATTGTATAGCTATTTATTCCACGTGGTTTTCTAGGCCGATCAGAACAATACCAACTCATGATCCCTTGGAATTACAAGCCCCATTGAAATATAGTTGACAAAATTATTTCTATTAACTATTAGAAAACATAATTTGTGTTTTTTGAATAGAGCTAATTCCTAATTTGACTTCTCTTGATTCAATATTTTTATTCCTCCCATATAAAGTTACATTCTTAATCGTCAATGGCTTAATATATATATATAAATTTGATTTGGTTCTCTTTTTCATGATAACCGCATGTGTGAGTAATCTGTTGCTATATATCTAAAGAAATTTCAACTCCAACTTCTACTTAATAATAGACTATAGGAATTGGGAATATTAGCTACTTGAATTGTAATCGTACTTTTGAATCTAGGGTTCGAAGCTAATTCAAGTAATGTGTTTGGTAATTAACCTACTATCTTAACTTTTCTCTCATCAACTTGGAAAATTTTTCTATTTGATTGTTTAAGTTGTAATCAAACTGATTTACATATTGACAAGGACATTAATGTTGAAGTACCTATTGAATTAGCTAAGTAGTTGTATAGGTATCTACCTTTTAGTTTAAGAGTTAATAAGAAAGGTGGAGCATCTTTGTCAACTACAATTGTTGTCTTGCTAATAGGTTTGTTAACATCATAAGTGTAGTTTGTAGCAACATCTCTAATCTTTTTCTTGTTGTTAATTTCCTCTAAAAATATCTTCAAGCATCCTTCAATCTAAATTAATTGAAATAGAATAATATTATCTTTAATCATTTTCATATCTTCTATTATATCGTACCTCCCTTTGCCAAAAAATCCTAGCTTCCTAAATGTTCTCGAAAAAGGTTCTTCATGACTCTCTTCATTTGGTTAAAATTTCTTCTTTGATTTTTGTTTTTCTTTGAAAGCTTTTCTCTTTGCAATAGGTTTAGGTATTGTATTTGGTAGTTGGGATGTAGTCATCTTTTCCTTAATGCTCCTGCATTTGTATCTAGGTTCTTCATCATTATTGAAATCATCATTGGATGAGTATCCTGATTATGAGCTCTTAAATGTCTCATCATTAGGTGACCTTTCTAAGTAATGTATGCTTGGGTGCATGGATTTCCTAAATTCTTCTTCAAATTCTATTAGACTTGAATAAGCCAAGGCCTTCTTTTCTTCAGTGTCTTTAATTCATATTAGATATTTGATTCTCTAATCTATCAAAATTTATTATCTTCTTTAAATTTCATTCTAAACATAGCCTTTTCTAACTTGATAATTTTTTTTGAAATTTCTTTCAAAATTTTATCTTTATCAAGCTCTTTAATTCAATGAAAATACTAATTAAAAATAATATCTAGGGCTGAGTAAAGTTTTGGATGGGAAATACTCCTCTTTGTGACTCTTTTATAGCAAGCTATGTGTTATCTAAAATTAGGATTAATTATCTTTATAATTCTATGGCTCCACTATAAATTTTTGCTAAAGTATTAACGTTTGGAGCTCTACATAATCAAATTGAGATTCTTGGATCTATAACATTTAAGTAATTTTCCCTTAAAACTTCATTACTTGGTCAAAATTGATTTTGAAATAAGCCACACACCCTTTAAAATTCAATGTTTAATTCTCTAACTAATTCCTTATTTCATTTGAGCTGACCCACTATGAAGTTGATGTTCCTCAATCTAATTCAAATTGAGCTATGAATAAGATCTTCATATTGCCCCAACTAGTGACACTATTATTTAGTAATTTTGAATACCAAATTTGAGACATATTTCTAAGGTTACCTATGAATAGTTTGCATGCTTGATCTTGATGTTAAATGTTCACATGGACAAGAGCTAGCTCAACAAGTGTAAATATTCCTCTACTAAATAGATCCTACTAGGGTTGTATGGTTCTAGTAGATATCTATAAGTAGCTTTAGGAATATCGTGATAAGCATTGAACAATAAAGATGTTGGAAGCTGAAATGAATTAATGGGAGGTGGATTAGCCAATATTTGTAAATTTTTAGTTTGACTAAATGAACCAGTTTTCAATTTAGCTTTTCTTTTAAAAGAAAAATGTTTAAATAAAGGTGAAATTGGAGTTCATTGTGTGTTTACTTCCCTTCCTAAGTTTCTAATTATGATCCTAGATTCTTCTTCTAATGAAGCTTCAATCTTAAGTTTAAGTATGTTTGTTGGGCTTTTAAAAATTTTTGATCTATTTGAAGATCCACTCATGTGATAAAATAATTAATATAATTTATCTTATGATTTTCTTTAACCTAATATATTATAATGGATTTTAATATGTTCTAATAGAGTGTCCTCCTTCTAGTGCTAGTTAAGCTATTGTAGTAGGAACACCATACTACATCAAAACAGTTTGGATAACTCATTTTAGATAGTTTTTGATCACCAAGATATGGATACACCCAAATAGCTTTGTCATTATAATATGCTAGTATGAATAATTAAAATTAGTATTAAAAACTCTTTGACTAATGAGTAATCTCTCTTAGCTATCTCCCAACATAATAATGGAAATCAAATAGTTCTCTTAAAGTCTAGCTTTAAATCCTACATAGCCAATGTATTTTATAGAATATGTTAATCTTTTATTCTAAGAAATATGCTAGCTAACTTACCAAAGCCAAATCGCAAAATCTTTTGCTAAATAGAGAAAGAATATGAGATAATGAAATTATTTGAAAAGCTTAAAATTGTATAAAGATTACATTAATTCTATGTTAAATTGATTCAAAACTAACATTTAGAGAAGCTATCTCATTCAATTAGAGTAACAATAATAAGCAACTCCTCATTCTATGAAGAGAATAACTTATCTAAAAACTAGCAATTCACTCAAATGTAGCTATGCAATACTTAAGCTAGACTAATAAAGAAATATATCTAATTTGAATATGAATTGAAATATTCAAGCTAAAAGAGATGGAAAAATCCCGAATGTCATTAAATAAATAGTCTTTACAAGCTTTCTCCAAAATCTCCCCACTCTTTTTAACTTCTACTCTGGGATATATACACTAGTCATTGGTAGTTACAATAGTTATAAAAATTAAGGCTTAATATACCTTAAATTTTCTTCATATAACTGCAGGCCATTGGACAACTATTTAGTTTCTTAACAAGTTTTTCTCATTCTCTAAGTCTAGAGCCCTTCTATTGATAATTGTAATGATAACCTCCCAATATTAAGAAGTTTAATAGCTTGATTCATCACATCTAGTTCAACACTATCAAGCTTTTTAAGAATATCTTCAACCCTTAATCTACCTAAACTTGATTCTGTTATTAAATTTGTTAATTTAGTTAGTATACCTCCTACACTAGAATAGGCCTATTCCAATTCAAGCTTATTCTTAGTAGTTTCGTTCATAACTCCTGTAATTGCCATCATCATCGTGTCAAAAACTTTTTTTGACCTTTTGGTATGTCAAAACCTTAAGAAAAATGGAGATCAAAGGATGTTTGTGTGGTGTTGTGCTTGTAGAATAAGATTATGGACAAGGACTTCATAATAGGCATGGATAAGGACCTCATAAGCAATTTAGGAACAAGATCAAAGGACTCATAAGAACATCATTAACCACTTGTAGAGCATGCAGAAGTTCAAGAGAAAGGACAAGAAATAAAGATTTCAAAGTACAAAGGAAACTAAAGAAAGACATCTCCAGGAAATACTAGATGTCTTAGTTGAAGAAAATAAAAATTAGAAATATGTTTCTAGAGAATAGCAGACGTCTTGACCAAATTGAAGGTTGCTTAGACAAAGACATGTTTGAAAAATAACAACTAGAAAGATTTCTATGCAAAGACATCTTTCCAATAGAGAAGATGTCTCTCTCAAATAAAAATTTAATGTAGAAAGACATCTTAGCCTCAAAGAAGACATCTCTAGTGATTGTTAGATAGTCATTGCACAAATTTGGTGGTGATTTTAGAAACATATTAGCTATAAGAAGACTTCATTCCATTTGAAAATGAGTAAGCATTGTGTACTTTCAAGTGTGATTATAAAGCAATCATTGTAATCATCATTCTCTTATTATAGTTTGTCATTGTACTATCTTTTTTTTATTGTAATTGGTCAAAGTGATTTGTACCTAAATGTACAAGGATTAGCAAACCTATTTGCATTCATTTCTTGTAATTGTGATTATCTTTTGATTCCCTGCAGGGTTGATGTGCTTCTTATGGGAAGACATATTTCTTAAGCTTGTCAAGATCTTATGGGATTGAGTGCTATGGTAGTATCACAAGACTCCAGAGTGAAGCTCAAGTTGTAAAGGTTGTGGGATTTTGAAAACCACATTCTGAGCTTATTGGGACCTTAAGGTGTTGAGTGGATTTGTAGCATCAAATCACTATGGAGTAGAGCTTAGAATTTATACGAGGTGTAGTATCATTCAAACCACATTGTGAGAGCAACAAAGTCTAGAGGTGTGCTAGCGAACTACCCTTTGAGTGTGGAATACTGAATTTGGAGAACCACATTAATTTTTGTGTGTGCTTTTTCTTGAAAATTTTTAATTTTGGAAACTTATTCATCTCCCTCCTTTTATGTTCAATGATCCACAAGTGGTATTGGAGCCTTCAAGAGTGAACAATGGAGGAAACATCTTATACAAAGCCATCAATGTTTGATGGATTTGACTTCACTTATTGGAAAGTTAGGATGGAAGGATTCTTTGAATTTATGGAGTTCAAAGTTGGGGGGTTCATTGTTGAAGGCTATACTCTACCTATTGATAGCTTGACTAGAACCATCAAGCCTTGCAAAAAATGGACATAAGAGAAGAAAGATAAGTTTATGTTTGAATCAAAAGCCAAAAATTATTTATATTGTAATTTGAATAAATCTGAGTTTAATAGAGTAGAAAATTGTAAAATGACCAAAGAAATTTGACAAACATTAGAAGCTACTAATGAAAGAACCTGTAGTGTCAAACAATTTAAATTGTTAGTTTTGCAAAGTGAATATGATAAGCTTAAAATGAGAGAAGGTGAGAAAATAAAAGATTACTACTCTAGAGAAAATGATATTATTATAGCCATTAGAAGAATTGGTAAAGATTTGCCTAAGAGTTATGTCATCATCAAAATGATTAGAACACTTTAGCTAGAGTTTAGACCAAAGGTCATGGCCATGGAGGAAATCAAACATTTCTCTACTATGAATTTGAAGGGCTTCAAAGTGCTCTCATTGCTTATGAAATGAACCTCATAAGCAAAGTGGCTATTCAAGAAAAATTCATCACTCTAAAGATGACCTCCAAGGAGAAGGAGCTCATTGAACATGATGAGGGTAGTGAAGATGATATTGCCTTTCTCTCAAGAAAGCTATAACAATTAATAGCAAGAAAAAGCAATGGGCTAAATCAATAAAGATCCCATTTGTTCAAAGGTAAAGAAAAAGTTAATTTTTTTTTAAATTCTAACATTGATTTTTCTTCTATAGAATGTTGGATTTGTGGTGGAAGAGGCCATATGACCTCTAAATGTCCTAGCAATAGTAAGATGTAGTAAAAGAATAGATTCAATGATGAATAATTGAAAAAGACCAAATTCTACATAAGTTGGGATGATGGTGAATAAAGTGAAGAGGAAGTAGATGAAGCTACCAAAGATTCTTAACTCATATGCATGGCTCTAACAAAGGAAAATTTACCTCAAGCCACTAATGATATACAAGGTAAAAATGATGAAATGTATAGTGAATTACGAGAAGACATTCTCATCCTTAATTACTTAATTAGAAGAGTAAAGAAATTTTTGAATAGAAAAGCTAATGCAATTCAAACTGAGTTAAAAGGAAAGATCTTAGATGTAAGAGCTAATATTCATCAACTAACCCCTATGATTAAGGATTACAGTAGCCTTCAAGAAAGACAGACTTGTGAGGTGCCTAAGAATGAAGATTTAGAGAAAGTCTTACAAGAAGATTCTAGCTCAAAGGTAAGCACAACTAGGTTTGATAATCTCATTCATGATGAAAATACTTTACTTATCCATAAAAATTATGGTAGTAATCAAAAGCTCAATTATTTTCTTGATAATCAAAACAAGAGTGATACTTGGTCTTGTCAAAAGGATTTTAGTAAAACGTTTTTGCAGATAGTAGCTGATGAGTAGAGAGATACCCCTACGCCCAACCATACAAATCACAAGCATTCATGTGTGATCTAACTGAATTTCATAGATACTAAGTTCTTAAGTACACTAGTTCAATGAAGTGAAATCTAATTGGAATGATCGTTGTCATCTTAGTTCCACTTGTAAGGTACAAGTATATTGTTAAGTGCAACTAAGATGATGAGTGGCGAGGTACCCCTACACCCAACCATATGAATCACAAGCGTTCACACATGATTTGATCAAACTCCATAGACCTTATGTTCTTAAGTAGACTAGTTTCAAGGAAGTGAAATCTAATTGGAATGATCACTATTTTCTTAGTTCCACTTGTGAGGTACAAGTATATGGTTAAGTGAAACTGAGGTATGTGATTTTTATCATTCTATATTTTACAAGTTTAATCACCTAGAACCAAAATGAAAGGTAAAGTAATTTAAGATCTAATTCATCTACTATCTAGCTAGCCTAATATAAGTACCCATTCCCACTCTTTAGCCACATCTTGAATGCATATAGTGCTATTGGATTACCAAATGTTAAGTGTTTCTAGGTTACCAAGCACTACACGTATGCTCAAAGTAGTCATGATTGTGTTCATTAAAAACTAGAAATTAATTGCTTATTGAATATGCATTTAAAGTAAAGTGCATGAATAATAAATGCATTAAATAAAACATTAACCCATTCTTAGTACTACAAGGATTATCAAAAGGATTCATTTTTATTCCCATCACATTGTTGTGTTTAGGTACATTAGTGTTTGAACAAAGATTTGTACACACTTAAACTCCTGCTGCGGGCACTCAGAAAATATTCTAACTCTAGAGAAAAAAAAACTATAAGAGCTTACATATTTATAAAACTATAAAAACTATATGAAAACTATAAAAACTATAAGAGAAAATATTCTAACTCTAGAGAAAAAAAAACTATAAAAACTATATGAAAATCATGAGCCCAAGTGCTATATTTATAGGCTAGCATATATCCCGTGATATCGGATATTCGACATCGCATCTTAGGCTTTGACATCAGGTATTTGATATCAAGGCTCTAATATCAAAGCTAGTTAAAACATGATTCATCATACCCCCATGACTAAATGGAAACTCATCTTTGAGTGAAGAAGAGGAGAAACAAGTTCCTTACAAAATATTGGGAAGGTATGGGATTCTTGACTGACATACAAATTAACTCAGATGGAACAAACAAACTCCTAAGTGCCCAAGTATATGGATTACAATCTTTTATGAAATTGGGTGTTCATGATAACAGAAGAGAACACCTTGGACAAAACTAATAGCCAACTTCATTAGAAATTGAAGAGTGAGGGAGAAGATTCAATGATCATAAAAATTCCTTGTCACATTGCACTGCTACAACATCCTTGATGAAGATAGTCCTGCTTCCACCACATGCTTCCTACTGCAATCACAACAAAATCACAAATTAGTGTGTAATGTGCATCATCTAGCTTTGAAGTTCCTTGTCTTATTGATGGTTACACTTGGCTAGGTTGTGACTATGATGAATGAATTCAATTAATAGTGTTAGAAAGAAAGTTGATAAATAGGATGAAATGGATAAGTGGTCCATTAAATTTGAAAAAGTTCAAATGCGAGGAAATGCTTGAAGAGGATTTAAGAATTCACAATAGTAACTATAAAAAGTTTCACTAAAAAATGTTGTGAAGATGTGAACAATTGGATGTCATTGGGGAGGTAAACAAAAGGATTTGATTGTAAGAGTGTTTAAAAATAAAGAACTTAACGAATCCAACTAAAAGGTATGCAAATGGATCCTCTCCAAAGAAGGCACAAGCCTTTTATTCCCCTTGCATAACCTAAAATCAATGAGTTTGTTGGCTTCATGGATAATTAATGGCTACAGAAAGTTAAATACAAAAATCCAAAAGAGACTACCTAAGAATTTTGACACATCAAACTAGGACATCAAATAAGAACATGAAATTAGGAGTGAGGTGAGACATGAAGTCCCTTATGAATTTTATGGTTAAATGAATTGATAAGATTCATCCTTAGTCCATACCAAAATCAACCACATTCAATGACATTGCATCATCATTCTAAGGTCAGCCCACCCCACTGAGACATAAGAGTGCTCCCATAGAACAACCACCATTCCTTATTAGAGAAGAAAAGAGAAGTAGGAAGTGAGGAAGGGCCTTAGTTAGAGGAGACCTTTAGGCATGGGTAACATGTCTTTCTAGTCCCATAACTAGTGCTTGTAGTCCATTTATTTTATCTAAGTGATGTGCTTTGAATTCCCATCATTTTTTTGACGAGAACCACACCATGCATAGACTTATTCAACTTCCTTTTATTGGTCAACATGAAATGGTAAGAAATCCATGAAAACACACATGCATCCAAGCAAGTAGAAAAACATAAAGAATATTGAATCCCCTTGAAATCACACCTTGTTCAAACCTTTGAATCCTTTCCAAATTCAAAAACTACCAAAATTAGAAATTTGTTATAGTTTTACCAATGAAAAAGGGACTAAACATTTTCAGAACAAGAAAAACCATAGATTTTGTGGATGGGTGGATGTTGTGAACTCACTGCCTATTGCATAAAAAGAAACCATGTCCTCATTATTAGTAACAAAATTCAAAGCTAGAATCCAGACACCAACAATCAAATAAAAAAATAGTACATACCACCATCAAGCAACAAATTACCATTGTGCTTGGTACTTAATAACAAAAAGTTAGAAAATCACACCAGAATAAAAGAAAATATAAAAAAAGTGTAAAATATTCAAGAAATAAAAAATTTAATAATAATTTTGTAAAAAAAATTAGAAAAGATTAATAACATGAAAATAAGAAGATGTAAAATAAAGAATGTGTAAAACAAAAAGGGTGAAAACTGAGTAGTCGTTTATATAGTTAGCATGGATGGCCATCTCCCCCATAACTAAGTTGAAAGGAGGAGATCTGAAATATTGAGCATGGTTGCCCATTTGATGAGGCATTTTTTGTATTCACTGGCTTATGCTCGTGAAAAGGTTTGACTTGTTGTATGTTGACCAGCTGTTTTTTGTCTAGGCTCTCAAGTTTGTAGATCATCATGGCCCCAAAAGAAAAAGCTTTGTAAATTATATAAGGTCCTTCCACAACATTTGGAACTTAGTTCATTGAGGTAACTACATGGAATTCTAGTAGAGAACCTTATCTCCTAATTAAAATTTAACTTTCTTGATTTTAAGGTCATGGCACTTTTTGTTGAATGCCTTGTGTAATTTGTTAGATGATAGGGCCACCAATCAATTTTTGTCTAGCAAGTTGAGATTCATTAATATTTCTTTTTGTGCTAGACTTAAAGTCAAGGTCAAGGTCATAGGCTATTGAAAGTGTATAGAGCTCAGATTGAATAAGAAGTGTTGGTAATTTTTCATACACAAGCTCATAGGGAGAATAGCCTATAGGAAGTTTCCATGTTGAGTGGTAGGCCCAAAGGGCATCATTGAGTTTCATGCTCTAGTGTTTCCTATATTTGATGATATTTCTTGTTAGAATCCTTGTGATTTCCCTTTGGTAACCTTAGCTTGACCATTGGCTTAGGGGTGGTAGGGTGTTGTGAGTTTATGTTCAACCCCCAAGTGTTGCATGAGCTTTCGAAAGATAGTGCTTGTAAAGTAAGTTCCATTATCAAAAATTAATGCATGTTGTGGCATACCAAACTTGTTTGCAACATTTTGTTGTACAAACTAAGAAGTAGTAGAAGATGTACAGTCAGTGATAGCTACTGCTTCTACCCATTTTATATAATAGTCAACAACAACTATGATGTATGCCTTTCCATTTGAAATGGGTGTGATGGGACCCATGAAATCAATGCCCCAAATGTCAAAGGGTTTTGTTGGTTGAGTTCATTGTTGAGGTCCCTCCATTCAGGCATTCATTCCACCATCTCATTTGCAGCATTCACGATAGTGGACATATTGATGAGCATCCCTAAAGATTATTGGCCAGTAGTACCCTACCATCAGGATTTTAATGGCTATGTGTATCCTAGCATAGTGGCCCCCACAAGGACCTTCATGGATGTCTTAGAAAATGTGTAGTTGATTAGCATCAGGGACATACCAAAAAACTAGGCCATCAACATACATCTTGGAGAGGTGTTTGTTGATCTTCATGAAGTATTTTACCTAGTGAAGAAACAATTATACATGCATGTTTTGAGTGAGAAGATAGGTGAGAATGCCATTATACCATTTAGGCTCATTGGGAAATTATTTAGTTATAGCCCTAGCAAAGAGTAGTTCATTAGGAAACATATAAAATAGTGGGTTCTCCTCCTCTTTGTTGTCCCATCATAACCAAGATAAGTGGTTAGAAACCACATTCTCAATGCCCTTTAGATCTATCATTATAAGATCAAATTTTTGTAAGATCACTAGCCACCATATGACATGGGGGCTCACCATTAGCTTGTTCATCAAGAAGTGAATGACACTATGGTATATGTGCACAAAGACTTTGTATCCAAGCACATAGTTCTTGAACTTCTCTAGAGAAAATACCACTACAATCAATTCTTTCTCTTTGGTGATGTAGTTTAGCTGTGCACCCACAATGCTTTAGCTAGCATAGTGGATGCAATATGGATGTTTCTTATCATCTATATGCATAAGCATAGCTCCCAAGGCATAATTTTATGCATCTATCATAACATAAAATGGTTTGGACTAGTTGGGTTCTTATAGACTTAAAGTTTCTACAAGTTTTTCTTTTAGCTATTGGAATGCTTGTTCACATTTTGTGGTCTAGAAAAATGGAGCATCTTTCTTTGTCAACTTCACTAATGGTTTTGCAATCATAGAGAAGTTTTCTATGAATCATCGATAGTAGCTAGTATGTCCAAGGAAGGACCAAACATCTTTGACAATTTCTG
The DNA here is from genome assembly GCA_015680685.1 of Gnetum montanum. NCBI lineage: Eukaryota > Viridiplantae > Streptophyta > Gnetopsida > Gnetales > Gnetaceae > Gnetum > Gnetum montanum. Next base: position 1,711,892 of record MNCI01004170.1, on the reverse strand, counting down.
GTTGGTAGGCTATTCTTTGGTGACCCTTATTTTTTTAGGGTCAACCTTATTTCTTTCTTGTGATATTCTATACCCTAATACAATGCCTTTTTGGACCATCTGGTGACTCTTTTTCCAGTTGAGCTTGAGGTTTGTCTCAACACATCATTTTAGTACTTGCTCAAGGTAGTGCAGGGCTTGCTTAAATGTAGCTCCATAAGTGAAGAAGTCATCCATGAAGACTTCCACACCACTACCAATTTGCTATTGAAAAATGCTTAGGACTAGGCATTGGAATGTAGCAGGGGCATTGCACAGACCAAAAGGCATCTTGCAATATGCAAAATTCCCCCAGGACTTGCGAATGTTATTTTGGCTTAGTTTTTCAACAAAATTTGGATTTGGTTATATCCACTATAACCATCTAGAAAATAATAGTAGTAATGCCTAGATATTGTATCTAACACTTGATCAACGAATGGAAATGGAAAGTGGTCCTTGAATGTTGTCATATTCAATAGCCAAAAATCAATGCAGACCCACCACTTACCATCTTTCTTGGGCACAATAATGAGTGGACTAACCCACTCACTATCCATAATGGGATAGATAAACCTTACTTTGAGGAGTTGTTCAATTTTCTATTTGATGATCTACTTTAGTTTGGGATTTAATTATCTTTGTGGCTATCTCTTTGGCTTCACGGGCAAGTTGAAGTAGTTGCAATGCTGGCATATCCTAGGATCAATCCCTATGAGTTTAGGATATAACCAGGAAAAGGCTATTGACCATTTTCAACCATGTATAATAGCATCTTTTTTTTTTGTTTTGGAGCAAGATTTGCATTGGTTATGACCAACTTTCCATTCTTCAAAAACACATATTTCATGCCAGCTAGTAGAGTTTTTAGTTCATGGGGATCTTGCTTAAAATTTTCAAGAATTTTAAACTCTCCCCAATAGGTATCATCACTTGCATCATTAGAGAGTTGGTGATGAACTTACTCTAGTTCATCCATGCCTATGACATATGTGCATCTTAGGCTCTCAGTTGGTTCCATGCAAAGTGTGCTACTTTTAGGATTAGTAGTCAGCCATTGGATGCCCTCCTATTTTTTGGTTGTTGCATATAGACACATTTGAATTTTAGCTTTTATTCCACACTACTTGAATGTAGAGATGGATGCTCATATCACTACCTAAAGTTTTTGCACACAATTACACCATGCATCACTATATGCAATGCATGGAACTCTCTTCTTCTTGATCTTTCCAAAGGCATTTTCTTTAGATATTTCTAGGGAAAGATCTCTGATGCCCATTCTTTCATCAATGATGCTTAGCCATGTCCTTCCCATGATGATTAGAAAGTCCCATTTGTAATTCTCCACCTTGATCACTTGAAAATCAATAGGATAAGACCACCCATAGATAGTGGTTACAATGTCTTTCACTAGTCCCAATGGAACAATGATGGACTACTTTGTCAATTCTAATGTGATATTACTCTTCTTGATAGGAGGTAGGTTCCAAATAGTATACTTCTCATGAGAAATTAGGTTGACATTGGAACCTAAGTTAAGAAGAGCTTTGCATGGCTTATTCCTAGCAATCTGCAAATAAATAAAAGGAATTCCATGATCTACTAACTTCCTAGGAATGTTGCTAGCATGGATCTAATTAGATATGACATGAGATAAGCATCATAGTATGGATCTTGGGTGATGTTTGGTTTGATGGGAACTTGAAGGAATTTGATATAGAGGAAGGCAGAGGAATAGAGTTGTCAATTGCAGGTGTATTTGAGGGCTTAGGTAGACTACATGGTCACAAGAAAGGTATTTTCTTTGATCGAGTATTTGAACCACTTGGTTGATGAACCAGCTATAGATTAATGGCCCTAGAAGCATTGTGTTGTTGTAGTTGAGTTGGAATTTTACCCTACATAGGTTAAGCATTTGGTAGTTGTGCAAATAGAGGAGAAAGATGTGTAGGAATAGGAGGAGGATAAGGGTAAGAGATGGTATTCCTTCTTGCATGTGAAGAATGAGCTTGATAATAATTAGAAGGGTGGTAGTAAGATTGGAAAGTAGAAACATGACTAGAAAGATCACGTGGAGATAAGGGTTGCTGAACATAATATCCATATAGATTAGGTTATCAGTAAGGATATTACTACCTTGGTGGTGCCAATGCCCATGACTGTGGTTGCTACCACTATTGATATTGCTCATATGTTTGTGGTGGAGTTCCACTTGGATAATATTGTTGTTGTTGGTGGAACTACCTAGAATTACCTTGAGGATAAGGCAATTGTCTAGGCATTTTTCTTTGTGCTAGTTTTGGATTTAGGGCACACATCCCAAATTTCTATAAGTGTGATAAAATAGGACAAAATCCTCTTAAATGTTCATAATGGTAGACATCACACCCATCATCAACACCTAATTCACTTCCCATAACTTTTTCTATTGTAGAAATCTTGCACTTACCTCTTTGATAGGCACATTTAGCTTCCTTGCGCCTCCTACGCTCACGATCACTACCTTTTTCTTTAGATTCTTTAGTAATTTTTAGGATAGCTTGAAATCTATTATCCATGGAGTCTTATAATTGATCAACCTTTTTGTAATTTTATATTAAAATTTTTGACATGGTAAGGCTTTCCTATTTAGCACCTCATCAAGTGCTGATTTGTTCTCACTATCACAAAATCAAACCTCCCACTTGCGAATGGAAGGATTGCAATTATACTCTTCTACAATTTCTTGTTTTCTTAATTCACCTTTTTCTTTAGCTACCTACTCAATTATTCTTTGGATCTAATGGGTGCTTAATTCTTATAGTCACCCTTGGACATAGATGCCAAGGGTTCTCCTTGTTTTAGATCAAAGCTCGTGTACAATGTGGCAAAGTTGATTTAGTTGAGAATAACCATGGCCAAGACATCTATGCATTAAGGAATAGTATCGGCTGATGGTGGCATCCAAGGGTTCATGTGTTCCTTGCTTCCATCCTTGGATTTTCCTTCTTAAGTTGGACACTTTGGAGTATGTTTGACATTTATCATTAAATAATTCAAGCATTGTACTACATCATCTAATAGATTCTAGTTCTAAGAATCAGTAGTAGTTTTTTGCTACTTTAATAAGTATCCTTGGGAACAACTTAAGTTTTTGCCACTAATCTCTATATTTTCCAAGGCACATGCATCTTGAAAATCTTGGAGATGGTTCTACAATTTTGAGTTATATCTCCCTTTAAACCTAGGGATATTGTTCATATGCAGCATCTTGATCTAACTATCCTTTACATGCCTTGTTGGAATTTGTACTACCTCTGTGATGTTTAGCATACCCAAGGTAGCAAGAAAATGCTTATTGAGGCCTTGATTTTGATGCCTATGATACCCTTGGATCCCCCTTCATTCATGGTGCTAGGTCTCTTTTGATTACCTGCACCCTTGGTCTTGACTTTTTCGATGGTTTCTTTAATCATTTTGATTTTTTTGGTTACCTCTATCACGATCATGCCCTCTGTGTTTATGATCAGAGCTAGAAGAAGAAAAGGATGATGATGAAGGTGAAGAGGAAGGAGGACTAGCACAATCATAGTACCTGCTACCACTTCTTTTTGTGATCATGGCCATGATCATGATCTCGTTTCCTATTTTATCCTTTCCTTGACTTGCCTCTTTGGATCCTCCTTTGTCATTAGATCCATTCTTGCTAGAATTAGGATTGTGAATCATGGACTTGAAGTTTTGGTTTTGACCTCCTTGACTAAAGTCAAAGAGAGGAATTTCACTAAATGGAAAACCCCCAAAGGAGGGCTCTCCACCATCTTTTTAGTATAGTAGGAAAGGGAAATCATTAAATCCTTTTCCCTTTATAGATTCATGATGCTATTCTAGCTGTCGATCCATTAGACGTTGTGCCTTAGTGGGATGATAATCCCTGACATCACTATCCCACACCACATACTTAGTGTGAAGTCCTTGGAGATCCCATTATATAAGCATTTTTTGGAGCATTTTAGGAATTGATCGATCGGGCAGCAACATAATGTTGCCCTCCATATCACACCACTGCAGCTATTCATCTTGATGTAAGATGAAGGTGAAATTTGGTATATACTCATCAAGATGAGTATATACGACTTGGTATTGTTGAGGCACCAGCTGATGTACTCTGTTAGACTTGGATGAAGAATCACTTCAGTGAGAAGAAGAAATTTTATGTTAGAAAAATAAAATGCAGTGTACTTCTTAAAATTGTTGCAGTAATATTAAGATGTGATATGACTCTAAGGTTCATTCCAACGATTTGAATAATTTTTGCTGAATCCTAGATAGCACACATAACAACTAAAGGATCCCTGGTAATGATGCCAATGATGAGTGATGAGGTACTCCTATGCCCCAACCATATGAATCATAAGCATTTACACATGATCCAATTGAACTCCGCAGACCTTAAGTTCTTAAGTACACTAGTTTCAAGGAAGTGAAATCTAATTGAAACAATCATTGTCTTATCAGTTCCACTTATGAGGTAGAAGTATATGGTTAAGTGTAACTAAGGTATATGGTTTTTATCATTTTATATTTTATAAGTTTAAATTTCATAGAACTAGAATGAAAGGTAGAGTAACCTAAGATCTAATTTGTCTAGTGCCTAGCTAGCCTAACACAAGTACCCATTCCCACTCTTCAGATACATCCTAAATGCATATAGTGCTACTAGGTTACCAAATCTTAAGCATTTCTAGGTTACCAAGAACTACATGTATGCTTGAAGTGATTGTGATTATGTTCATTAACAACTGAAAATTAATTGCTTAATGAAAATGCATTTAAAGTAAAGTTCATGAATAATAAATGCATTAAATAAAACATTAATCTATTTTCAATGCTGCAAGGATTATCAAAAGGGTTTGTTTTTTATTACTATCACACTGTTGTGCTTAGGTACATCAGTGTTCGAACAAAGATTCATATACACTCAGACTCTTGTTGCAGGCACTCAAAAAATATTCTAACTCTAGAGAAAACAAACTATAAGAGCTTCACTATGCTATCACAAAAATTATGAAAAACTATATGAAAATCATGAGTCCAAGTGCTATATTTATAGGCTAGCATATACCTCGTGATATGAGATATTCGACATCACATCTTAGGCTCCAACATTGGGTATTTGACATTGAGGCTCCAATATTGGATATTTGATATCAGAGCTAGTCAAAACATGATTCATCTTGAGGTATATGATTTTTATCATTTTATATGTTATAAGTTTAGATTGCCTAGAGAAAGAATAAGAGGTAAAGTAATTGAATATCTAATTAATCTATTTCCTAGCAAGCCTAACACAAGTACCCATTCCCACTCTCCTGACACATCCTGAATGCATATAGCACTGTTGGGTTACCAAAAATTAAGTGTTTTTGAGTTACCAAGCACTACAGATATGCTTGAAGTGGTTGTGCTTGTGTTCATTAACAACTGGAAATTAATTGTGTAACTAAAGTGCATTAAGGTAAAGTGCATGAATATTAAATGCATTAAAAGAAACATTAATCTATTTTCAATGTTGCAAGGATTATCAAAAGGGCTCATTTTTATTTTCATCATACTAGTATGCTTAGGTACATTAGTGCTTGAACAAAAATTTGTACACAATCAGATTCCTACTACGAGCACTCAAGAAATAATCTAACTTTGGAGAAAACAAACTACAAGAGCTTTACTATGCTATGACAAAAAATTATATGAAAATCATGTGTCCAAGCACTATATTTATAGTTTAACATATACTTCGTAATATCATATATTCAACATCACATCTTAGGGTTTGATATTAGATATCCAATATTGAGGATTCAATATTACACATTAGATATGAGAGCATGTCAAAACATGATTCATCATACATCCATGACTGACTGAAGACTCGTCCTTGAGTGAATAAGAGGAGAAACAAGTTCCTTACAAAATATTGGTTAGGTATGGGATTGTTGACTGACATACAAACTGACTCAAATGGAACAATGAACTCTAAGTGCCTAAGTGTACAGATAACAATCTTTTATGAAATTGGGTGTTTGTGACAAGAGAGGTGAACACCTTGGACAAAATTAACATCCAACTCCTCTGATAATTGAAGAGTGAGGGAGAAGATTCAATGGTCATGAGTGATCCTGATCATATGGTGTTGATGCATCATCCTTGTTGAAGATAGTCTTGCTTCTAGTCCACACATTCCACTATAATTACAACAAAGTCATGGATTAGTATGCAATGTGTAACATCTAGCTTTTAAGTACCTTGTCTCATAGGTGGTTACACTTGGCTAGGTTGTGATTATGATGGATTGATTCCTTTAATAGTGTTAGTGGGAAGATTAACAGATAGGGTAAATGGATAAGCGGTCCATTAATAAATTGGAAAAGCTCAAATGTGATGAAATGCTTTAAGAGGGTTTAAGAATTTACAATAGTAATAATAAAAGGATTTCACTAAAAAATGTTGTGAAGATGCACACAATTGGATGCCATTGATGAGGCATGTGAAAGGATTTGGTTGTGAGAGTGTCTAAGAATAAAGAATTTAACTAACCCAACCAAAAGATATGCAAGTGAGTCCTCCACAAAGTAGGCATAGGCTTTGTATCTTCCTTGCATAACTTCAAACTAAGGAGCCATGGGTCCCATGGATGATTAATGCTGATAGAAGGTTAATTACAAAAACCTGGAAGAAGTTACCTAAGAATTTTGACACATCAAACCAAGACATTAAACAAGAACATGCAATCGGCAATGAGGTGAGACACGGAAAGCATAGATGGATGAGAAAGAGTGGAATGAAGTTCTTGATTAAAGTCACATGAAGTTCCTTGTACAGTTTGTGGTTAAATGACTTGATAAAATTCATCCTTAGTCTAAGCCAAAACTAGTCACATTTAGTGACTCTGCATTGCCATTCTAAGACTAGTTCATCCTCCTACAACACAATATGCTCCCACAAAATAACCACTATTCCTTATTAGAGAAGAAAAAAGAAATATGAAGTGAGAAAGGGCCTTAGTTAGAGGAGACCTTCAGGCATGGGTAACATGTCTTTCTAGCCCCATAATTAGTGCTTGTAGCCTACTTATTTTGTCTAAGGGGTGTGCTTTGAATTTTCATTATTTTTTGTATGATAGGAATCACACCATGCAAAGACTTGTTGAAGTTCCTATTATTGGTCAACATGGAATGGCAAGAAATCCATGAAAACACACATGCACCCAAGTAAGCAAAAAGATGCAAAGAATACCAAATCCTTTTGAAGTCACACCCTATTCAAACCTTTGAATCCTTTCCAAATTTATAAACTACCAAAGTCACAAGTTGGTTAAAGTTTTATTAATGAAAAAGAGACTACACATTTCAAGAATAAGGAAAATCATAGAGTTTGAATGGGTGGATGTTGCGGACTCACTGCTTATTTCATGAAAAAGAAACCATGTCCTAGTTATCAGTAAGAAAATTCAAAGCTAGAATCTAGACACCAACCATCAAACAACTAAATAGTACATACCACCATCAAGCAATGAATTATCATTATGCCTAGCACTTATTAAAAAAAAGTTGGAAAATCACATCAAAATAAAAGAAAATATAAAAGAAAGTGTAAAATATTAAAGAAATAGCAAATTTACTAATAATGGTGTAAAAAAAATTAGAAAAGATTAATAACATGAAAAAAAAGGTGTAAAATAAAGAATGCGCAATACAAAAACTTGTAAAAGTAACAAGGTATAAAAAAAAATGTGTAAAAAAAAAGAGAAATATTGAGGAGCCACTTATATAGTTAGCATGTATGGCCATCTCCTTCATAACTAAGTTAAAAGGAGGAGATCTAAATATTGAGCATGGTTGGCCATTCGATGAGGCATTTGTTGCATTAGCTAGCTTAGGCTCATGGAAAGGTTTGACTTATTGTATGTTGACTAGATATTTCTTGTTTAGGCTCTTAGGTTTGTAGATCATCATGATCCCAAAAGAAAAATTTTTGTAAATTATATAAGATCCTTTCCACAACATCTGAGACTTAGTTCATTGAGGTATGTGTGTGGGGTTCCAATAGAGAACCTTATCTCTTGGTTGAAATTTAAATTTTCTAATTTTAAGGTCATGACACTTTTTGTTAAATGCCTTGTGCAACTTATTAGATGACAGGTCCACCAATCAATTTTCATCTAGCAAGTTGAGATTCATTAGTTTTTCTTTTTGTTCTAGACTAAGTCAAGGTCAAGGTTGTAGGTTGTTGAAACTGTATAGAGCTTAGATTGAATAGGAAGTGTTGGTAAATTTTTTGTACACCATCTCATAGGGAGAATATCCTATAGGAAGTTTTCATGTTGAGTGGTAGGCCTAGAGGGCATCATTAAGTTTTATGCTCCAATCTTTCCTATATTTGCTGATAGTTCTCATTAGTATCTTTGTGATTTCCCTATTTGTAACCTTAGCTTGACCATTGGCTTAGGGGTGGTAGGGTGTTGTGAGTTTATGTTTAACCCCCAAGAATTGCATAATTTTTGAAAAGGTAGTATCTATAAAGTGAGTTCCATTATCAGAAATTAATGCACATGGCATATCAAACCTATTTACAACATTTTGTTGTATAGACCGAGTAGTAGTAGAAGATGTATAGTCAGTGACGGTTGCTACTTTTGCCCATTTTATACAATAGTCAATAGCAACTATGATGTAAAAATTTCTATTTGACATAGGCATGAAGGGACCCATGCAATCAATACCCTAGATGTTGAAGGATTCCAATGGTTGGATCCACTATTGAGGTCCCTCCATTCAAGCAGTTATTCCACCATCTTGTTGGAATCATTCACAAGAGTGGACATATTGATGAGCATCCTTGAAGATTGTTGACCAATAATACCCTACCATTAGGATTTTAATGGCCCTGAATCTCCTAGCATAGTGGCCCCCATAAGGGCCTTCATGAGTATCCTAGAGAATGCAAAATTGATTAGCATCAGGGACACACCAATGAACCATGCCATCAGTGCACACCTTGTAGAGGTGTCCGTTGATCTCCATGAAGTGTTTTACCTAGTGAAGAAATTGTTGTTTCTTCTGATGGTCCAACCCTTATGGCATCTCTTGGATGAGAAGATAGGTGAGAATGTCATCATACCATTTAAGCTCATTGAGAAATTGTTTAGTTATAGCCTCGACAAAGAGGAGTTCATCAAGAAAAAAATTAGATAGTGGGCTTTCTTCCTGTTTGCTATCCCATCATAAATAAGACAAGTGATCAGCAATCACATTCTTAGTGCCCTTTTGATCTACCATCATAAGATCAAATTCCTGTAAGATCATTAACCACCATATGACACAGGGGCTCATTGTTGGCTTTTTCATTAGGAAGAGGATGACATTGTGGTCCATGTTCACAAACACTTCGTATCTGATGACATATTACCTAAGCTTCTCTAGAGAAAACACCACTGCCATTAATTCTTTTTCTATGGTGGTGTAGTTCAGTTGTGCATCCATAATGCTTTAGCTTGCATAGTGGATGTAATATGGACATTTCTTGTCACCCATATATGTAAGCACAGCTACCAAGATGTAATTTGATACATCCACCATAACATGAAATAGTTTGAACCAATCAGGTGAGTGTAGAATTAGAGTTTCTACAAGTTTCTACTTTAGTTGCTGGAATGCTTCTTTACATTCTATGGTCTAGACAAATGGTGCATCTTTCTTTGTCAACTTAACCAACGATTTTTTGATCTTAGAGAAATTCTCTATGAATTTTTGGTAGTAGCTAGTATGTCCAAGGAATGATCAAACATCTTTAATAGTTTCTAGTTAGTGGGTAATTCCTTGGATGACCCTTATTTTTTTAGGGTCTATCTCAATTCTTGCTTATGATATTCTATGCCCCAATACAATGCCTTCCTAGACCATCAGATAACTCTTTTACCAATTGAGCTAAAGTTTTATTTCAACACATATTTTTAGAACTTTCTTAAGGCAATATAGGGCTTGTTCAAATGTAGCTCCATAGTTGGAGAAGTCATCCATGAAATCTTCTACACCATTACTGATTTGTTGTTGAAAAATGTTTAGGACTAGGCATTGGAATGTAGCATGGGCATTGCATAGACCAAATGGCATCTTGTGATATGCAAAAGTTCCCCAAGGACTCATGAATGTTGTCTTGGCCTAGTCCTCTAACATAATCTTGATTTGGTAATAGCCACTATAACCATCCAAAAAACTATAATAGCAATGCCTAGATATTATGTCTAACACTTGATCAATGAATGACAACAGAGAATGGTCCTTGAATGTTTCCATATTTAGTAGCTAAAAATCAATGCAAACCCAGCACTTTTCTTCTTTCTTTGTTACAATCATGAGTAGACTAACCCACTCACTAATCACAATAAGATAGATGAACCCCACCTTGAGAAGCTGTTTAATTTCCTCCTTGATGATATGCTTCAATTTGGGATTCAATTGCCTCTATGGCTACCTCTTTAGCTTTATGGCTGGGTTGGTATAGATATGATGCTAACATATCTAAGGATCAATCCCTGTGAGTTCAGGATATGACCAAGCAAAGGTTGCTAACCATTTTTCAACCACATTTAACAACATCTTTTTCTACTCTTGAGAAAGATTTGCATTGATTATGACCAGATTTTCATTTTTTAAGAATGTATATTCTATGTTGGCTAGTAGAGCTTTTAATTCAAGGGGCTCTTACTTGAAATTTTTAGGAATTTCCAAGTCTTTCCAATAGGTATCATCATTTGCATTTTCAGAGAGTTGGTGATGAACATGCTCCAGTTCATCCATGCCTATGACATATGCATATGTCAGGCTCTTAGTAGGTTTCATGCAAAGTGAGCTACTTTTAGAATTAGTGGTCAACCATTGGATACCCTTTTATTATGTGGCTATTGTATACAGACACTTTTGAATATCTGCTTCTAGTGCACACTTCTTGCATGCAAAGATGGATGTTCATTTCACTTACTAGATTTTCTACATACAATTGCATCCTATATCACTATACGCGATGTATAGAACATGGTTCTTCTAGATATTTCCAAATGCATTTTCCTTAGAGATTTCCAGGGAAAGATCTTTGATGCCCATTTTTGCATCAATGGTGCTTAGCCATGCCCTTCCCATGATGATTGGAAAGTCTTCTTTGTAGTTCTCCATCTTGATTACTAGGAAATTAGCAAGATAAGACCACCCATAAACACTGGTCACAATGTCTTCTACTAGTTCCAATGGAACAATGATGGACTGGTCTACCAATTCTAATTTTATATTGCTTTTTTTTAGAGGAGGTAGGTTCCATGTAGTATACATCTTATGAGACATGAGATTGATACTAGAACTTGAGTTGAGAAGAGCTTTGCACAGTTCATTCCTAGCAATTTGCAAATAAATAAGAGGACTCTTAAGATCTACTAATTTCTTGGGAAGGTTTCTAGCATAGATCTAATGAGATACAACATGAGTAAGCATAATAGTATGGATCTTAGGTAGTATTTGATTTGAAAAAGACTTGAAGGTATTTGATACAAAGGGAGATGGAGAAGCAGGATTGCCAACTGCATGTGTATTTGAGGACTTAGGTGGACTATGGGATCAAAAGAAAGATATTTTCTTTAATTGAGTATTTGAATCACTTGATTGATGCACTGATTATAGATTAATAGACTTGGTGGTGTTGTGTTGTTGTGGTTGAGCTAAGAGTTCATCCTGCATAGATGGAGCAGGTGGTAGCTATGTTGAGGAAGGAGGAAAATGTGTAGGAATAGGAGGAGGATAAGGATAAAAGGTGGTATCCCTTCTTGCATGTGGAAAATGAGTTTGATAATAATCAAAATGGTGGAAGTGAGATTGGAAAGTAGAAACGTGACTGGAAGAGTCATGTAAAGAGAAGGGTTGCTGAATGTAGTACCCATATGGATTAGGTTGTTTGTAAGGTATTATTGCCTTGGTGGTGGTAGCACCCATGATTGTGGTTGCTACAATTGTTGATACTACTCATATGGTTGTGGTGGAGTTCCACTTGGATAATACTATTGTGGCTAGTGGAACTATCTAGAATTACATTGAGGATAAGGCAATTTTCTAGGTGTTTGACTTTGTGCTAATAATGGATTCAAGGCATATGCCCTAGATTCTTGTAAGTGCAACATAATAGAACAACATCCCTTAGGATGTTCATAATGATAGATGTCACACCCACCATCATCATCTGAGTCTATTCTCGCAACTTCCTCTATTACAACAATCTTGCCCTTACCTCTTTGAATGGCACGTTCAACTTCCTTGTGCCTCCTACTCTCACAATCACTACCATGTTCTTTGGAATCTTCAAAAATTTTGAGGATAACTTAAAATTTTATATCTATGGAGTCCCATAACTAATCAACCATGGTCATAATTTTAGATTGAAATTTTTGAAATATCAAGGTTTTAATATTCACCACCTCATCAAGTGCTGATTTTTCTTCACTATCATAGAATTAAGCCTCCCTCTTATGAATGAAAAGATTATAGTTATACTCTTCTGCACTTTCTTATTTTCTTAATTTTCCTTCCTCTTTAGCTACCTACTCAATCAATCTTTGGATTTGATGAGAACTTAATTCTAATAGTCACCCTTGGGCATAGACATTGAGGGTTCTCCTCATTTCTAATTGAAGCTTGTCTATAATGTGGTGAAGTTGGTCCAGTTGAGCATAACCATGGTCAAGACATCTGTGCACTAAGGAATAGTATTGGCCAATGGCAGCATCCAATGGTTTGTCCCTTGTTTCAATCCTTGGATCTCCCTCCTCAAGTTGATCACTCAAAAGTACGTTTGATATTTGTCATTAAATAATTTAAGCATTATACTCCATCATCTAATAGATTCTAGTTCTAAGGACTAGTACCAGTTTTCTGCTTCTTTAATGAGTGTCCTTGGAAACAACTTGAACTTTTGCCACTCATTTTCTATATTTTGTAAGGTACATACATCTTGAAAAGTTTGGAGATGGTTCTGTGAATCTAAGTTATATTCCCTTTCAAATATAGGGATATTTTTCATGTCTAGTCTCTTGATCCAACTATCCTTAATGTGCCTTGTAGGGATTCTCAATACCTCTGCAATTTTTAGCATACTCTAGGTAGTAATAAAAGGCTCATCGAGGCCATGATTTTGCCCTCTACTACCCCTTTGTTCATGGCATCATGTCTCTCTTGAATGCCAATGCCTTGGGTCTTGGCTTGCTTGATGGTCCCTTTGATCATTTTGGTCTTGTCGATCACCTCCATCATGCTCATGCTCCCTATGATTATGATCAAACCTAAAAGAAGAAGAAGATGATGAAAAAGGTAAAGAGCAATGAGAACTAGCACCATCATGGTGCATGCTACCATCTCTTCAATGATCATGACCACAATCACGATCTTGTTTCTTGTATGCATCCCTGCCTTGACTTGCCCCTTTGGATCCTCCTTTTTCATTGGATCCATTCTTGCTAGAACCAGGATTGTGAATTGTGGACTATAGGTTCTAGTTTTGACCTCCTTCACTGAAGTCAAAAAGAGGAATTTCACTAAATGAAAAATCCCTAGAGAAGGGTTCTCCACCATCTTTTTGGTACAATAGGAATGAGGAATGATTAAACCCTTTTCCCTTTGTAGATTCATAATGCTATTCTAGCTGGTGTTCCCTGAGATGTTGTGCCTTAGTGGGATGATAATCCCTAGCATCACTATCTTGCACAACATACTTATCATGAAGTCCTTGAAGACCTAATCGTATAAGCATTTGCTGGAGCATTGCAGGAATAGATCAATCGGATGACAACATGATGTTGCCCTCCATGTCATGCCATCACAACTATTTGTCTTAGTGTAGGATGAAGGTGAAATTAGGTACATACTCATTAGGATGAGCATATACCACTCTATATTTTTGGGGCATTGACTTATGTACTCCATTAGACTTGGGTGGAGAATTGCTCTTGTGAGAAGAAGACATTTTATGTTAGAAAAATAAAATAAAATTGTGCTCTTTAAAATTGTTGTAGTAATTGTAATGTATGATTTGACTCTAAGGTTTGTTCCAATGATTTTAAATAATTTCCACTAAATCCTAGATAGCACACGTAACAACTAAAAGGTCCTAGCAATAGTGCTAATGATGAGTGGCGAGGTACCTTTATGCCCAACCATACGAATCACAAGTGTTCACATACGATCTAGTTGAATTCTATACATTTTAAGTTCTTAAGTATACTAGTTCAAGGAAGTAAAATCTAATTGGAATGATTATTTTCTTCTTAGTTTCACATGTGAGGTACAAGTATATGGTTTAAGTGCAACTAAGGTATAAGATTTTTATCATTCTATATTTTATAAGTTTAAATCACCTAGAGAAAGAATAAAAGGTAAATTAATTGAATATCTAATTAATCTACTACCTAGCTAGCCTAACACAAGTACTCGTTCCCACTCTCTAGACACATCCTAAATGCATATAGCATTGTTGGGTTATCAAATGTTAAGCGTTTCTAGGTTACCAAGTGCTACACGTACACTCGAAGTGGTCATGCTTGTGTTCATTAACAACTAGAAATTAACTACTTAACTAAAGTGCATTAAGGTAAAGTGCATGAATATTAAATGCATTAAAAAAAATTAATCTATTCTCAGTGCTGAAAGGATTATCAAAAGGACTCATCTTTATTTCCATCACACTGCTATGCTTAGGTACATAAGTGCTTGAACAAAGATCTATACACACTCGAACTCCTACTATGGGCACTCAAAAAATATTCTAACTTTGGAGAAAATAAATTGTAAGAGCTTCACTATGTTATGACAAAAAACTATATGAAAGTTGTGTGCCCAAGTACTATATTTATAGGTTGGCATATACCCCAAAATATCGAATATTTGACATTGCATCTTGGGGTTTGATATTGGATATTTGATATCAAGGCTTCGATGTTGCATCTCTAATATCGAAACATGTCTAAACAAGATTCATTAGTAGCTGAAAATGAAAAGAAGTGGAGAATTAAAAATTATATCAAAGAAATAGATGATGCAATAGGGGTTCAAGGATTTATTCATAAAGAACATGAAAAAATAGAATCATCATGCAAAAGATCTAATGAAAGAGAACCAAAACGTAAAGAGGTGCTTCATGATAGAGTAACTAATCTCAAACTTCATTAGTCTTCGTCCTCTCTATTGCAAGAAAGGTAAATCAAGGTAAGGTTATATCTCCTTACTTGCTATATTTTGTAAGTCCAAAATTATTTTTGATATGTGCTTTATTTGTAGGATGATAACCCTACATCAGCACTTATTAGAAATAGTTTTTGGTATTTTCCCTTGCTTGGTGTAATTGAATTTAGGAAGGTCTGTCATGTGGCATTTAAACTAAATTTATTGGGTACTTACTTTGGTTGCATTCATGATGAACTATACATTGTTATATTATTTTTTAATATTCAAGACATTAAATTAGTTTCTCTAATAAAAATCATGAATTTTTTTAAAAACCTTTTTTAGAGGAACTATTAGTACTAATAGGAGATTCTAGTCTGCACACTTGATTTTAACATTGGTTTATAGGGTTGGTACTTTGATGAGAAAAGTTTAAGTTGAACCAAAAAGAGCTTTAGAATCTTCATCATTGCAAGGAGAGCCTATACCTAATCATTTATTATCTTTCAAGGAGGCACTAATATAAGGGGAGTCCTTTGATGCTTTTATTGAAAGGCACTCTAGGCGCAAATCTTCATGTCAACTCTCCCTCATCAAAAAAAATGATGAGAAAAGGATAACCTTTTTATTTTTGATAATTTTTTAAAGATTCTTATTGGTAAATGCTCATGAAACTTTTATGACCTAACTTAAGAGCTCTCTTGGTTATACTCACTCTAAGTACCTATGATCCTCATCTCTAAGAATCTTTAGTACTCTCATTGGTACTCAAAATGGTGTTCCCAATTTCTTTTGATAAAACCTGAAGTATATCTATGAAGAAAGATATTTTGAATAATAAATGTTTAGTAGTGTTTGCTCTTTTATACATTTAGGATGTTAGAATGTGTTAAGAAAGTCTACATTTAGTAGTGTTTTTACCTTCTTGTATTAAGAAAGTCTAACTTGTGTTAATATGTGGTGTTAGCTCCATTAATAAGTGCTTATAAGAGGACATATTTGGTATTGTTAAATTATTTATTTTTATGAATTTTTGTGCACTATGTAATTACCTTTCTAATTATATATGTATGGTTATATATTCTTATGGAAAAATCATCTTTTCTAAAAATCCTTGAGTTAAACCTTTCCATATATTGTAATCTACATAGTTTCAATTTGGAGTTGCTATTTAATTGATTTCTTAAAGGGCTCCGTGGTTTTGAAATAGGATATTCATTAAAAATCCTAGACTTGCTATGAATTTTGGGATGAATAGATAAAGGGTTGTTCTTAATATAAACTATCTAGCCATGTGGAATTTCTAACATATTTTTTTTTTTTTTGCAATTGTCTAACTTTGCTATAAATTCTTTCATGAGGAGTGATTCATATGCAATGACTTTCTATGTGTTTTTATTCTAAAATGATATATCCTTAGTAACAAATTCTACTTCTTATAGTATAACATTATCCTTAGAATTGTGACATCTTTCTCTTCCTTCATTCCCTTTTTATTCATGTCAAAAAAGGGGGAGAAGTGCTTAGTAGTTATATTATGATTATACTAATCCATTTTCTTAAGTTTTGGACATGACCAAAAAGGTGGAGATTGTTGACCTTTTGGTATGTCAAAACCTTAAGGAAAATGAAGATTTAAGGATGTTTGTGTGGTGTTGTGCTTGCAGAAGAAGATTATGGACAAGGAATTCATAATAGAAACAAACAAGGACCTCTTAAGAAATTTAGGAGTAAGAGCAAAGGACTCACAAGAACATCATAAAGAACTTGTGGAGCATGTGAAAGTTCAAGAGCAAGGACAAGGAATGAAGATTTCAAAGTTTAAAGAAAACTAAACAAAGATGTCTCCAAGAAACACTAGACGTCTTGGCCAAAGCAAAGGAAAACTAGAAAGACATATCTAGAAAACAATAGACATCTTGGCCAAATTGAACATTACTTAGACAAAGAAATATTTGAAAAATAGTAGACGTCTTTCTAGTGAGAAAGATGTCTTTCCAATAGAGAAGATGTATCTCTCGAATGAAAGTTTGATATAGAAAGATGTCTCAGCCTTAAAGAAGATATCTCCAATGACCATTAGATAGTCATTGCATGAATTCAGAGGTCATTTTAGAAACATATTGGCTATAAGAAGATTTCATTCCATTGGTAAATAATCAAGCATTGTGTACTTTCAAGTGTCATTATCAAGTAATCATTGTAATAATCATTCTCTTGTTATTGTTCCTCATTGTACTATCTTTTGTCTATTGTAATTTGTCAACGTGAGCTGTACCTCAAGTACAAGGATTAGCAAACTTAGTTACATTCATTCATTGTAACTATTGTTCTCTTTTACTACCTTATAGGGTTGATGTGCTTCTTGTAGGAAGGCATCTTACTTGAGCTTGTTGAGATCCTACAGGATTGAGTGTTGGAGTAGCATCACGATACTCCATAGTGGAGCTCAAGTTGTAAAGCTTGTGGGATCCTAGAAATCACATTCTAAGCTTGTTAGGACCTTGCAGGTTAAGTAGTTCATAGCATCAAATCACTTCAAAGTGGAGCTTAGAACTTGTATAGGGTATGGTACCTGTCAAACCACATTTTGAGAGTAGTCCAACTTGTATAGCTTCTATTTTTTCGTTTGTAGAAAGATTTTGGGTTAGTATAATTCACCCTTCTTTTTCTCTAACCTTGAACAATTAGGCTACTCCTCTCATTAAGTAGCAAGATGAAAAGTTTAGGGGTATAAGGGCTAATGATGAGCTTTCTCCTTCTTTTTATTATTATTGTTGTTGCTATTTTAACTTCTATTGTTCCAATAGTTGTTGTTATAACTCCTTTAACTTTAGTTACTCCAAAAGTTATTTCTATATTTTCTTATTGGCTTTTACATGTTCATTTTTTAATTCTCTCATCACCTTTATCCTTTCATACAACTTCATTAAAAGGAAATATTTCATCTAGCATAGATTCTTCTAGGTCTAGTAGCTTCCAAGAAATAATTCTCCTTTAATTAATCCAAATAATCTTTAGGGAAGCCTCTTGCTAAAGGATGATCTTTGCCTTCCATCCATTTATACACTTCAACAACTAGTGAATCATAATCTATGGAAGGAATCTTCATTGATAATTTTTCTTTTAACTATTCTAGAGCATCATATTTGGCTTGGTTTACTTCTTTATCAGTAGTCTTTAAATAGATTGCATTTGATTCATCTAGCTAATGGAATTTTCTTATTTTAGCAGTTGAGTATATTCTTTTTGAAAATAAAGGAAAGCTACATTTCTCTTTATACCTCTTGGGAATTCCCCTCAAATGACTTCCATTATGGAACTCCCAAAAGCCAAACTCTAGATAAAATACTTCATTTTACTTATAGTTATGCCTCAAGGGCCGTTTCCACATTTGTCTTGCAAACTCTACTATTGCCAAATAAGGGACTATGAATCTAGATAATTTGAAAGCTTTTTCTTCCAAACCTTTTATAAGTATTTAGGTGTAATAAGGATGTAAGAAGATAACTTCATGACATTTACCTTTTATTTCATTGATAATTTGCCAATCAACTCTTTGTGAAAAATCTCCTACAATAAACCTAAGCAAATGGGGATATACACAATTCATAAATAATTCCAAATATTGGACATTGAAATAACTTATTTAATAAATAATTGGAAAGAAATCATAGTAGGGATCTTCAAAGTAATCCATTCTCTGTGTTGTGTAGCTAACAAAAATTAGGATTGTTCTTTCATATTCAGGAACTTCACTTAATAAATAATCCATTAAAATTGAACTATGACTTAACTGAGTCCCTTGTTATTGAATTTTAGATAAGTTATTCTGTAATACATCATTCATATATTATACAAGAAAGAAATGCTTGTTATTTTCTAGAGCTATCCAGGACCAAACATGTTAATAATAAACTAAATTAATTTCACAACTTGAACAAAAATTTTATTCTAAAATAAAAATTCTATGAGGAAACCTAAGCTTTGAAGCTTTTGAAATGGTATTTGTGTAACCTTAAGCTTTTACTAAATTCGCTAGTGAAAGCTTGATGATTTTTCATGTCTCAAGATGGATCCAAAATTTTCCACTTAGTGCATCTTCATTGAACTATCAAGCTTCAATTTTTTTAATGTCTAGTTCTATGAGACCATGAATCTCATAAGCCTTTCTAACATTGATGTTAATATAGTGCTCCATGTTCCCTCTAAAATGGAGATTATCTTTCTTATATATTATCTTAGCTATTATGAAATTTATGACTTCTCTTACAATATTTATTGTTGGCATGCAACTGAGATCATGAAGCCTTATCTTCTCATATATTTCCCACAAATCATCCATTGTTTGTGTAGCACGAAGCTCTATTTTCTTCATCAAATCATGGTCTATATCAAGGCTAAATAAATTTCTCTTTCACCATCAACATTTGATTTGTTCTTATTTGGATGCTCATATGAATGCAATTTATTATAAGCTAGCATTAAGTTGTATGATCAATTTAATATGGACTTCTTAGAGATGTTTGACATTTGATCCTCACTAGGATGTATTATTGTAGCTCTTTTTGTAGTTCCCATCCTACAAGAGAGGGTGATCCATAACTCATTAGTCCTTTTTTGGATGCCTCTAAAACATTATAAGTCAATCCTAGGTTATGCTTCTAACACTAGTATTTTGGTTTGATATTAATAAATAAATTCATGTGCATGTAAGTTTGGAATTTACTTCAGCATTTGGCTTGAAATTAGAAAATTACACTTAATAAAAATTCACATATTTGAAATTGACTAAGATGTGTTCTAGCCTCCTTGTTTTTGTATTGATGGATGTAGTGGGCAATTTAGTTAGATTAGATCTCATTTGATATGTGGATCAATGTATGATGTGTGATCAATGATGATTGGATCATTTATGCTTACTAACTTGTCTTGCAGACCAACATGCCTTAATGTAGCCAATATGAAACTTGACCTTGATATAGCTAGAGGAGATGCCAATGCTCCTCATTCAATGTGTATTGGACCTCTCTCTTATTTTCTAGTAACTAGAGCTAGATGAAGTAAGGTGATTCCTTTGATGTTGCTACTAAATTTTAGATTTCTTGCAATTTTTTTTACCAACACTAGTCTATTTGTACCTTGGCATTATTATGATAATTTGTAAACATGTTTCAAATTATTTTCTTTCATGCATTATGTATTTGAATAATGGATACTATATATGGCTAAACATATTTAGTATTGTTGGATATTTATGATCACTTTTTAGATTTCCATATTTATGTTCCTTTATTCTTTTTAATTTAGCCTTAATTTTTAGATCATATATATATATATATATATATCTTCTTCCATTATAATGATTGTCCTTTTCTTCCAATCATGGCTCATAGTATTATCCTTTCACTTCCTTATTGCTTTCTTAGTTTATTCTATTTTATTGTTCCTATTTCTATGACTAGTTTCTCATTTAAGGGTTCAATACCCAACATAAGGCTAGAAAGGATGATGTTACATTTATTATATATTAGTAATAATAAACATAAGCTCATAATTATGTTTAATTAAGGTCTAGTCTCTCAATATATAGATTTTATGATATTACTTCATTGTTGATATTACTTCATTGTTGGTTTTGATTAGTTGTGTAGTTTTATTTACTTGAGTTTTAATTGGTAGCAATCCCTATGTAATATCCTACTAAGCCTTACCTAGGTTAACGGGTGTTATAAGATCAAATCATTCATGAAATCCTAAGAAGTTACATTCACTTCATCACGGTCCAATACCATTGTTGCCTATTCCATCTTCTATATCTCCTACTCAAATCTTCCACATGGTGAAGATATCTTATTTTAGTTTAAGAGCTATGTATGTATTTTTGACAATTTTTATAATATTTTATCATTTTTCTATTTTTTCTATTTTCATAATTTTTATTTTTTTTTAAATTTTCTTTAAAATTTTGCATTTCTTATATTTTTCTATCTCTCATTATGTTTTAAATTCTTGTTATTTTTCATTTCTTTCTAATTTTTTATTTTCTTAGGTCCTTTACATTATTGCATAAATATTTCATTTTGTTAATTGTGTGATCAATAATGATGCATCAATCAATTCTATGGGTTGGAGTTGTATTCTATGATAACGAACTATGGAAGAAATAATTGCACATGATAGTGAGACAATGTCATCCATCCCTCAATTTCTATTAATAAATGATCCTTATAATCAAAATACTATGGTCCCTTTCACCTTAGTTTACTTTATTGCATTGTTATAAAGGCATGCATTCATGAAGGTAGACCTATAGCAAGGATAATAAAATAATAGTTTAATTCATATGAACTTACTATTAGGATACCTGGAAAGGCATGAGAACTATGTCTAAATGTAGGCTATTTTCAAAAATCTATTGGTCCCTTGCACTAGTTCCATTATGTGACTAAAAAGGCATGTGATTCATGTTTGGAGGCTCACCTCTAACTAGTGATCCAAGTTCCACAAACACCTCATAATACTAATTAATTATTTATTTTAGTATTCTTAACACCTTGTTTCACATTTTCTTATTACAATGATTGTGTCTTTAGGTGATGGCTATTTGGTCTTATGGTGATGAGCCCTAAGATGATAAAATGTGATATCACTTGTAATGGTTCAACTTGTTTTGAAATTTCAATGGAAAAATATGATGGTTATGTTAATCATGCTTCACACATAGAATCCACTATGGCCATCACAAATTACCTCACATTCCAATTCTCCTATTCTTACTCAATTTCTTTTACCTGACTAATATTATGCAATTAAGAATTCCATGGTTATATATAATATAGTGCAAGCTTCTAGTTGAGGTAGTTGTGCATTGGTTAAAATGTGGATATGATTAACATTTTAACTTTTAAGGTATCTAAAAACACCTATAAAAGTAATTATCCAAAGGTAGTATAGATAGAGCCTACTTTGAGTAGGACCCACTTGCATAAGTTTTGTCAACCATGATCCTAAACTAATCTCATACATTCAAAAACATCCTATGCAACTTCTCTAAGATTATGAATGATAGGGGCCCTCTTGGTACACTACCTTACCTAGTGTAATGCATCCCCTAGTGTACTACCTTACATGATGCACTACCTCACCTAGTATGCTACCTCACCACTTATGTTACAAGCTCAAAAACTATAGGTTTAAGTGCATACAAAGAGTTTAATGCATTCATATTAATAGATAGTTATAAAAATGTCACATAAATGCATTTTTGGAACTTTTTTCCTTCTCAATTTATAATTATTTTTACTGAATTTTTCATCAATTTTCCTTGTTTCTTAGTCAATTTTGAACTTTAAAGATCAATTTTCATGATCTTCAAATTTTTGGTGCATTTGTAAAATCCATTCATCATCCTAGTAGTCTATAAGAGGCTTTAAATCCTTCAAAATCAATCCTAAAATACAAAAAAATTATTATTTCTATGGGTCATAATATCACATCTATAATATTTTATCGAATATGATATCATAGTAAATATATTCTATATATACTCATGAACCCTCTTCAAAGTTTTCATTTTTCACTTTAAATACATAAGGAATTTTGGTGATTTGAAAGCCTAGAGCCTTTCAAGAGTGATATCTTATGAATTGGAACTCCAATTTACCCCATTTGAAAGCCTTTTACCTCATCAAGTTAAGCTCTTCATTGTGGGAGCTCAGGGGGAGGGGGTGGTGGCCCTACAATGTGAAATTTGAAACTTTTTCTAACACCTTATTTTTGAATATTAAGATAACTAATTATAAAAATTAAATAAACTACTTGATGAAGCATCTAGTGGACAATGTTGACTAGGCTGTGTCAATGAAGCCCCGTCAATGCGGCCACATCAACGTGACCCCATCGACGCATCTGTCCATGCATTGACGTGGCCTCATCAATGCAGAGTTCATTTTCTGCTATAAATATGCATGCACCCGCCACATTTAGGCATATTATGTTCAAGTTGTAGCGAAGCTCTTGTAGTTTGTTTCCATAGGAGTTAGACTATTTTTCCAAGTGCATGCCCGCAGTGTGATTGTATGGAACCTTTATTCGAATGTGATGTACTTGGACATGCACATGATTGGAAATAAAGATTGAGATTACTCCATCATTGTAGCATTCACTTAGTTTTAACTGTTTAATTGTTATTGTTCATTATTATCATTATTTATTATTTTCTTAGTTAATATTTTTTTACCATCATTTACTATTCCTGTTGTTAAATGCGAAATGAGTATGACTTAATCACGAACATTGAAGTGTAAGTACTTGGTAACCCAATAGCGTATCTAGGAGTGCTCAAGTAATATATACTTGGTAAGCTGAGAAGTAGTACACAAGATCCAAGATGTGTATAAATGATTAAAAAAATATGCTCATCACACTTAGGCTAGCTTAGATTCTCTTCTCCCACTCCCTCTTAGCTAAAACAAAGTTATTTTCCATTGCCTTTAGGAGTAGCACTAGTTTAGGCCCACATCATAAAACTCACTTTGGACTAAACCATATGTGACAAAGCAAATACTAGTCTAGGTGGGAAGACAATGAATTGTGATCAACATGTAATGATCTAGATACCACAACTAGATTGTCCACAGAGTTCGACTAGATTGTGCGTGAATGCTCGTATTCGTATGGTTGAGTGTAGGGATACCTCGCCACTCATCATTGGCACCATTGCTAGGGATGGTGCTAGTTATTTAGATTAGTTATATCATACAAGATCACTATAACAAAGTATTCATGATATATCTTTTAGAAATAAGTAATTGCAAACAAGTCACACACATGTTTATAACAATGTCTTTCTCACAAGACTATGACAATGCAACAACTAGTGAGGCAATTCATTGGAGAACCAATGAAATATATGATGATGAAGATGAAGTTAAGAGTAATCAATCCTATGTAGGGGTCTCCTATGATCATGAGCACCCCAACGGTACTCAAGGACTCTTGTCATCCAACTCTAGTATCTCTAGTGAGGATGGGACATCCCATAGAATGAGGTGGCCCATAAGGTCTAGGACCTTCTCAATAGTTAACAAGAATCTATCAAGGGATGATGGGGTGACTTAAAAAAGGCACGATGAGTCTTCCAGTTCTTTCTCTTCCTCTGCTCGTTCAACGTTAGGTTGTGACATGGATGACCATCTTTCAAGGGGTTGGCATAGAAATAAAAATCATGCCCATGGGCAAAGTGAGAAACACCAACATGAACGACGATAACATTGTCCCAACTTGCAAATTCATAACCTAGCTAGTGACAATGAACCATTGCTAGCCACTAAGAGCCTAATGCATATACAAGAGGCTATTCAAATATCATGCAGGCATTGAAAGGAAAGACATCTACCTAGGCTTGATTTAAATAACTTTCCAAGTTTTCAGGAGGCTATGATTTAGATCCGCAACATCATTTACAAACCTTCTATGATGCCTGTGTATTGATAATGGGTGGAAAAAACTTAAGCTCTTTCCTACAACACTTGTTGACCAAGCAAAAGTATGGTATAGGTCCTTAAGACCACAATCAATTCAACATTGGCTGACAATGGTAGAACTCTTTAATGAAAGATATCAAACCCACGCAAGAGTGTCAGCCTTGAGGAAACAAATCCAAGAATGGAAAAAAGCACAACATGAACCCTTGAACATGGCCTTAGAAAGATATTATTCATTGTTAAATAATTTCCCAGGCCATGGATTCTTCAAGAAAAGGCTAATGTACCATATCATGGTTGGGCTTTGTAATGAAACAAGGGAAACCTTAGGGATGTATGCCCAAGGTCAACTATATGAGCTACAAACCCACCAATTCCAAGAGCTTATTAAGCGAGTAGCAAAAGAAGAAGGAGAAATGGCTAAATGGAAGAGTGTTGAAAGTTCTCAATAGGATCAAAATCTTGAATTAACAAAGGTCCATGATCATGAAGAGGAAAAATCAACTCACCTCAAGGAGATGGAATCATCTTTTCCAATACTACAATCACTAGATGAAATTGAGGCAAAGATTAATGATATGATGGAATGGGTATAGGAAAAATGTGGAGAATATGCCAACATTATTAGAGGTGAAATGATGCCAACCTAAGAAATAGGACAGGACACCACATGACAATTGGAAAGAAGGGTTGAAGAAAATAAGGATAAGAGCTCAACTACAAATCACCCATATCAATGTGACATTTGCTTGTATCATGTGCCCAATCTTGTCACATTTACATGTGCATTGGAAAGGAATGTTACATCTAGATTTTGTACAGAAATAATGGGTTCAACCACATGGGCAAAAACCATAGTTGTGGGGAAGACCACCATCAAACTGGTCATACCCTTCATACCATCCAAACCCATGTGCTTATTATGTTTAGCATCCTATTTTCCTGATTGGGTCAACATCCTCTATTTCACCACATCGTTATCATTCTCTTGAGTACTATCAACCCATATCCTCTCCAACAAGATCACCACCTCATGTTTCTTACACTTCTACTCACCCTCAATATTCTCATCATTCACCTCCGTCTACATCGCCACCAATTGTGCTAGAAGGTTTTGCACCACAACATCAACCCACAAACGTTACTTATGCTACTACTATCAATAGCAGTGGGATCCCTTCACAAAATCCAAAGCATCCTTTCTTTAGGTAGGACCATAGAAAGAGATAACATGGTTCCGAAACCATTGCATCCTCCAACTCAGCACAAGTTCAATGTTGTGATGCATCTACTTCCTTGAAATCAATGCCTCCTATTACTCTATCTAGGCCACCAATCAACACTCCAACATCCATGCAGCCTAAAGAATATAACCACATGGGGAGACATATCAATCCTTGCATACCATCTTATGGTCATGGGTGTCATAATGGGTCAACTCCTTATCACATGACCACATATTATAATTTGCCCCACTATGCCAACTTTAATAAAGTGTGTGAACCCCAAGTTGGGTACATGCTAGCCACAACATCAAAAGACACCCCCATGGTTTGGATATGACCATACTCCAATATTTCCCACATGCATGGATCCACATTTTCTATTTATTAATTCTAGCCATGGTCAAAAGCTTAGTTATGGGGGATATCCTCCATTCTAACAAGCAGAATTAGTAAATGATTTTCCTTTTCTTTGATTTTATAATTTTCTGTTTTCTGGTTTTTCCATTTCCAATTTATTATTTTATCTTTTTGAGGGTAATATCATTGATAAACAAAATAATCATGTGACTTATTGGTTGAGGTGTTGTTCTATGCTATCAAGTCTTAGGTGACTAATTATTTGGACAGTGAGCCCACAACATCCACCCACCCATTCTATTAATAAGAGGTTCTACTCTAGGTATGATGATATTCTTGTCATCATGAAAACTTAAAAGTAATTTTGTGTTCATTATTCCTAGAGTGAAGAATGATGGACTAAGAAGGAATGGATATGGTGTGACATCAAGGGGACCTGTGGATTTTCTTTGGTGACATCTGTAGGTGTTATCATGTAGCTTGGTTGTACTAAGATCCTTGTAGATCTAACAACAATGGGAGTAAAAGTAATAAAGGCACTTAATAAAGAGACCCAATGCTATTCTAGGGGGTCCCACTAGAAAGAAATGCAACCATGCTTGAAGGTAGGTGGCTTCTCTAGATTACGGATCACAAAAAAAAAGAGAAAAACAAGAAGAGAGAAAGTGTGCCAAAGTGACTAGACAAAAACAAATGTGCCACAAAGGAATTCCAAATGATAAGTGATCATACACCTTGTTGTCATGATGCTCTTATGGTTTTCTATCATTGGATGAAATAATGTGATGTCACTGATTAGAGGAATGGACTTGGTCTTGATTTTGGAGCGATAGGCTAATAACACATTAATCATGCCCTATACTTAGGATTCATTGTGCCTAGGTTAAGTTACCTCACATCCAAATCTCTATAATTCCTTCTATGATTCATCTCATCTCATGGTTCAAATACTTATAACTTGTGTCTTGTGTGGCATATAATTCATACCTCATCATGGTGGTATTAACATGTGTGTGTTTTGTTGCACAGGTGCATATTGCATTTAACCCTTTTAGTGCCTACGAACATTTTAAAGTGTGGTTACGCAAGGGCGTTATAGGTTGGAACCTACTTTGGGAAGGACCCACTTGCATGAATTTTGTAATTTGTACTTATTGCACACCACCACATCATTTTATACCTTTGAGTACTTCATTGTCAAATCTATTCTTTCCTTTGTCATCATTTTATCAAACGTTCCTCAAAACCATTACATGTCCTTTTATGTGTCACCTAAACAAATTAGGTCTGACATTAAACTTTTAGGACAACTTCCTTGAAAAATTTCTAACTCTAAAATCACACTAAGCAAAGAATTCAACATTTATTAAAGGCAATGAGTAAGGTATGAGATAATTGAACTTCTAAATAACTTTATTGATAATTGATCTTTGTGTGATTACAGATTGGAGGACAACAAGGAGGACCTTCTCAAGGTGCAACTGAACATCTAGAAGGAGGTAGAGGCTAGGGGCCTCATGTAGAACATGTAGAGCAGGAGGCACAATCATTCAGCATCCATCAGGAAACTCCTATTACTACATAATCTAGCCAAGAAAAAGATGTAGAGGTCAGGACTACAGCCTATGAAGAGGAACGATGGCTATTTGCGACATGGTATGTCAAGGCCAATCAAGTGTTCCCATAGTTGCTGTGTCCATGGGAAGTGCTGCCTCCATCAAACATTGAAACATTAGCATGGACTGCTCATGATCCTTGGACAAAAGAGGAGAAACATTAGGCACTTCTTCAATGGTATCAATCTTAGAAGCCTAGAGTGTAGGATGAAGGAAAGGCACCCATGGAGGAGACACCACCACTAAGAACCACATGAGTTCCAATAATTTTGCATTCTACACTTTGTGTCTATGTCCCAATTTTGTTTTGTTTAATTCCACACTATGACATGTGTAAATTCCTAGTAGTCAATAATCCCATACCTATCCACTGTGTACTTAATTGCACTTGTTCTCATTTTGTTTGACTCGAGGATGAGTTATTATTTAGTCATGGGGCTTTGATGAAGCATCTAGTGGATAGCGTCAACTGGGCCACATTTGAAACACCATAAAAGTTTGGGTTTTGACATCGTAATTGCAAATGTGGCTAAGTGTTACGTGTTGTTATGTGCTGCTACGCTGCATAGCGTAGCATAGTGTATCACCTTGCTACAGTGCTAGCGTAGCACCTTGCTATAGTGCTAGCATAGCATGTTGCTATGTTGCATAGAATAGCACCTTGCTAGCATAGTACCTTGCTACAGTGCATAGTGTAGCACCTTGCTACAATGAGTAGTGTAGCGCCCTATTACACTACATTGTTACGCACTATTATGCACTATTACTTATTATTACACATTGTTACCTACCGCACTGGTACGTGGCACCAGATCCACATTTTTGGCTAACCCTAGCCCTATAAATACCTTTGTGCCCTCTAAAAAAATAGGAGGAGAAAGGGGGAAGGCTTCAATTTCTTCACCAGTAAAGCAGTTGGCATTTCCATTTTGGCATTTTGCATTTTAGCATTTTTGAACTTAGCTCTGTGGACGAATGAGACCCAGAGCACACCACACCGAGAGAGAGGCACAACTAGATCATATGGTATACTGTGACCACTAACCTAGGAGGCACAGTTTATCATAGTGAGCACTAGATTTCACAGCCTGACACCATCGAGGCTATGATTCTGCTCCTACTGTGCCTATTGTACACTTTGTGTACCTATACCCTTTTTCAAGGCAATGTATCTTTCTATTCAAACTCTCTTTTTGGCTAATCACAACATTTATTTGGCATTGTTAAGCATTAAATCATGTTCATTGTTCCATTACGTACTTTAGCATGTTTCTACTGCTGTGCACATTATGTTTTCTTTTATTGTTTTCAAAAGGGTTATTGTACATCGATTAAGTCCCTGTCTAATCGACTAGATCATTCAGGGTGCCCCATTTTCGTTTTCTCCAGCATTGCCCTCGTGCAGATCTGGGGTTAGGTTGTGTACTCAAAAACCTCTTAGTGTTTCCATCCACCAACATTTTCTATCGTTACAACATCGATGAAGCCCCATCAATGCTACTGCATTAACGTGACCCCATTGATGCATCTGTGAATGCATTAACGTGGCCTCGTCAACACAAAGTTCATTTTCCACTATAAATATGCACACACCCAGCAAATTTAGGAATCTTATGTTCAAGTTGTAGCGAAGCTCTTGCAGGTTTTTTCTATAGGACTTAGACCATTTTCCCAAGTGCATGCCTGAAATGTGATGCTTGTAATTGTATGGAACCTTTATTCGAGTGTGACGTATTTGGACACACACATGATCGACAATAAAGATCGAGATTACTCCATCATTACAACATTCACTTAGTTTTAATTGTTATTGTTAATTATTATCATTATTTATTATTTTCTTAGTTAATATTTCTTTACCATCATTTACTATTCCTGTTGTTAAATGCGGAATGAGTACGACTTAATCACGAACATTGAAGTGTAACTACTTGGTAACCTAGTAGCGTATCTAGGAGTGCTCAAGTAATATATGCTAGGTAAGCCCAGAAGTAGCACATGAGGTCCAAGATGTGGACGGATGATTGGATGGATGCTCATTGCACTTAGGCTAGCTTAGATTCTTTTCTCCCACTCCCTCTTAGCTAAAACAAAGTTATTTTCCATTGCCTCTAGGAGTAGCACTAGTGTAGGCCCACATCATACACCTCACTCTGGACTAAACCATACATAAAAAAGAAAATACTAGTCCAGGTGGGAAGACAGTGAACTATGATCAACGTGTAATGATCTAGATACCATAACTAGCCTATCCACGGAGTTTGACTAGATTGTGCGTGAACACTCGTATTTGTATGGTTGAGTGTAGGGGTACCTCGCCACTCATCACTAATTAATTTTTTGATATTTTTGGTTATCTTAGAACCTTGAGAATGTAGTTTCACAATCATCTTAAGCCTTAAACATTAAATATTTTGGAATTTTTCATCTAACTAAAGGTTTGACAAGAGTTAAACATTATAAAATATTTTCAAAATCTAATATAAACCCTTGGAGGATTATAGATGATGCCCAAGTGAGTTTCTAAGGTTGAAGGTCCCTGACAAAAGCAAAAAAGGCCTCAAGAAGCTAGAGGTGGACATGAATGTAACTAAGAGCCTTATTAACAATGGTCTCAAGTTGGAAAACCAATACATGAAGAGCTAAAAGTGCAATATGTGAGGCAAGTATAGACAATCCAAATTAAGTAGTCAATCTAAGATGAAGCACCTCACCTTGAATTGGATGTGAGACTCACAAATACATACCTTGAGACCATTAGAGATAAGACTATTTTAAGTAGTACATTTTTGAAATCAAACTTTAGGTCATTCTTGAAGTTCACTCCATAAGAAGTTTAGGAGCATTTACAAGCTTCTTTCCTATAGCTAGCCTTATTTACTAATGGAGAATGGTACCTTGGGAAGACACATCTCTTCTATACTCATCAAACATACACCACTACTAAGACAAAAGAAAAAATCCATCCTCTATATAGTGGAAGTAATTGTAGAGGCATTAGGGATTCCCAATGAAGGAATTCATGTTGCATAAGTATCCACTAAACCAAATACCGATGCTAGAAAAGAATGGATCTAGTGAGCAAACAATGTGAATAAGGAGCATAACTTCTTGAATTTAGTAGAGAAGGTTTATTTTAAAATAGCAATGTGCCATGTTAACCCTATAATACATCTAAAAATAATCACATCCTTCTAATCCTCAATACAAATTTTCCATACTAACCTAGTCCATTTTATTTTCTTAACGATTAAGCAAGGATTTAAGAACTAGATTAACAAGAAAAATTTATCCTTTCCGTGTCTCATCAAAAATATCTACAAATGAAAAGGGATTGTATGATATACAAATCACATTATTTGAAAGGCACCCATGACTTCCTAAACAAAGTTTATGAACATTATCTCAACCAAAAGAATCTAAGAAGTAACTCCACCAATAAGAACCAAAGAAGTAGTAGC
The DNA here is from genome assembly GCA_015680685.1 of Gnetum montanum. Lineage (NCBI taxonomy): Eukaryota > Viridiplantae > Streptophyta > Gnetopsida > Gnetales > Gnetaceae > Gnetum > Gnetum montanum. Next base: position 1,680,490 of record MNCI01004170.1, on the reverse strand, counting down.
CAATACCTCAATACTAGCTATCCAATACATGTGAACTTCAATCCTTATATTAGTAAGAATCATAGATGGTATACCAAGCATCACATAAACTAGTACAATAGATACTAATACTTAAGCATCTATGGATGGTTCGAGGTGTAGTATCCTACAATGAGCCATCTTCAAGAGATATTCCAGTCTATGAGTTAGAATTAGTAGGAATTGATGAATATTTACCTTACTACTTAAAATGAATTCATAACCAAGATGGATTTTCTACCTGGAGAGATCATTGTAAACATACCAAAAGATAATTGTCCACCAATCATGGATAATGTGGTCACTTTCTAGGTCACACTAGAATTGGGAGAAGGTAAAATCATCATTATTATATTACACCAAAAATAGTAAGTGGTAGCTAAAATCCTTTCTAATTATATTAGTACTGCTCTCAACATCCCTATGGTATCTATTATATACTTTGGTGTTGAATAAGATATTTAAACATTAATAGGGATAGATATAGGAGTTTAAGGGAGCATGATAATGCCCAACACAATAAGGTATTAGAAATAAAAATTTATAAAAAGAAAATAGTGGAGATGTTTGATATTCTAGATAATGTCATAACCCTATACTCCAATCTCATCTCCATTAAGAAGAAGCTTGTACTATTTGAGACCTAGCTATAATAAGAAAATTTGAATGCCTAGTGAATGCAAGATGACATAGAAAAACTCTATTGGTAGCTAAATGAACTTATTTGGCTCATGGTTCTTAAGATGCTTGGATAGTTCTGCATAAATCAACTAACATGTCTTAATATTAAGCAAAAAGAAATTGAACAATAGAAGGAGAAAGTAACATGAAATGCATCATAAGCTTGAGCAGAATCTTATGCACTCAAAAAGAATATCACCATGTTATAATAAGATAATAAATATCTTGGGGTAGGAAATTGGATGTTGAAGAACATCAAGAAGAAAAAAAGATACTAGATAATAACAATCTTTACCACATTTGAGAACAAATGATGAAAGCCAATTTGGCCATATCGAAGTTGATGAAGAAGAATTGGAACCTATTATTATAGAATGTTAAGGTAGTTAGGCAATAGATTGTGGATCAAGAACTTAGAAGGGGGCTTGAATAAGTTTCCCTGTTGAAATAAAACCTATCATACAAAAGACACCAAAAATTACATGGTTTCCCACCCACACTCGAGGGGTAGATTCCTTACACACATCTAAACTTTGTTTCTTTCAAAATGTGGTTTTGAGGATACAAAAACCTTTATAGGATTCAATATTTGAGTTCCCCTACTGAGAGCTTCATCACTATGAAATCTCCCAACCCCCAAGGTCCCAACAACCTCAAAGTGTGGTTTAGAGGATCCCATAACTTGTACAAAAATTGAGCTCTACTCTTGAGTGTTTTGGCATTGCAAAGCCATTCAATCTTGTAGGATCCTGACAAAGCTCAATGTCAATGCCTTCTCACAAGAAGCATTTCAACCCCGTAAGGCAACAAAGAAATAGAAAGAAAAACAAGGAATGAATGTAACTCAAATTACAGGTCCTTGTACATTCAAGCATAGTACTATAATGAAGAAAATGATGAGATAATTAAGAACACAAGTACAATAGAATAGATAATGATAGCTTTGATGTTAACATGTCTTGAATAATTCCCAAAAATTATCTTCTTATAGCTTCAGAGTTTCTGAAAATGTCTTAGAATTTGTGCAATGACTATCCAACGACTAGTGTAGACATCTCCTTCGAGGTTGGTTAGTCTACCTGAGTTCAACCTCAATTCTAGAGAGATGTCTCCTTGGAGAATGGGACATCTCTTAGGAGATGTATTCTTTCCAATGGGAACGTTCCTATTTTTTGAAGATGTCTTTCTATGAATCCATTCTTCTTAGTTGAGACATCTATTATTTCTTGGAGACATCTTCTCAACTATTTAGCTTAGGTTCCTAAGGCTTTCTCTCATTGATTTTGCTTTTATCTAATCCTTGGAGCATCTTCATTTGGTTTGTAGTCTTCATTTTCATCCATATGTGTCCTTGCTCTCATCTTGCCTATGAGGTCTTCATTTTAACAAGCCATTGTAGATTTCATTTCCTTAAGTTCTTATGATGTAGAGTTCTTGTTCATGACATGTAGACACATCATCCATAACAAAAATTCTTTGTTCTCCATTTTTCTAAAGGTTAGGCGTACCAAAAGGTCAATAATATCCCCCTTTTTGGTGATGTCCAAAACTTAAGAAAAAGGGTTAGTAGTCTCTAGAGATCATTAAGACATATAATTGCAATATTGCTCATGACACTAGTTTAAATATATTCACAGATTCCCGATAGTGCACTATATTCCATGAATCATAGTTATTCAGTCATTTCACTATCATATCACATCACAATCACATACTTACAAATGATGTCCATAATAGCATAATCAATTTGATCTATATATCTAATTCTTAGTATGACCACAATAAATAATTGATAACAATATAAAAAATAATACCAAAATTTTTTCCCTTTTAAGACATCATCAAAAGTAGTGGAGCTAAGCAACAAAATAGACAAAAAAAATGCATAATTTTCATCCAGTTAGTACCTAACATATAAGGAATTTATAGATTAGTCTTTAGGTCAAGAGATAAATCAATTTCTAGGATATTCATATGGATCACATGTATCTTGAGGTATATTATCCAATCATTTTTAGAATATCATAATAAGATTTCATAATGAAAGTATGAGTACTTCTTTAGTTTGTACTAGTAATAGAGGGCTTAAGTACTCTAAGAAGATATATTCATAGTGTGTGAAACATCACAAAAATTTGGGCTACTGCTTCTTGACTACACAAAAATTTGGCTAAGTGTCAGAACGATGGAACTTTCCACAAATTTTTCTAAGTGCTGGGACTGTGCTCCCCACTACATCAAAGTGTAGTTGGCCTAGTGAAGAGTGTAGTTAGCTCTAACTACTAGATTTGCAAAATTTTCTAAGTGTCAACAATGGTTGCAAAAATTGCTCTAAGTGTCCTGCTATGCTCCCATTCCTCTTGCTACACTCTTGAGTGTAGCAAGCATAGCAGCTTTGGATGTCAAATTATTTTTTTGTTGCAAAATTTGCCTAACTATTGGGCTACACTCTAGAGCATAGCTAGAACAGAACACCAGTTTTGCAAAAAAATTTCTAACTATCGGGACTATGCTCTAGATCGTAGTGAGCATAGAAAGGGGTAGCGAGTGTAGCAACCAAAGTTAGAAAAATTTTTGAACTTTTTTTGATCACCTTTGGACTTAGAAATTTTTTTGAATTTTTCCCATAGTCCCACCTATTACACTACCATGTGGCATCCAATCCACATTTTTGGCTAACCCTAGCCTTATAAAAACCCCTAGACCACCAATTTTTTAAGAGGTTGGTAGTTGGCACTTTCATTTGGCATTTGGCATCTTGGCACTTAGCTTCGTGGGCAAACAAGACCTAGAGCACACCACATCGGTAGAGGGGCATAGCTGCACCACACGGTACACTGTGGCCTTGTTGTAGTCCTACACCACACAATATAACACAACCCCATTGTAGCCCTGTAGAACACTACATGGTACACTGTAGTGGCCAATTCGATAAGCATGGTTCATCATGGCAAGTGCCAGACTTCATGGCCTGACACCACTAAAACTATGACTACATTTCCACTGTGCCTATTGTACATTATGAACCTTATAAGATCCTTTTGAAGTTAATTATGCTTCAATTTGGGATTGTTTTCCATTACTCTCTCCCATTTCTAGCATTTTCTTATGTCTTTTTGAATTTTTTCATGTGTCATCATGTACTATGCTTAGGTGGTAGTCTTCGTAGGTTGACATCCTCATTTTGGTCAAAACCCTTGGCTATGCTTACCCCCATTCTATGGCTATGATCTGCACTTAGCACCATGAAAAATCATTTTAACACTTAGCATCATTTCATGTTGTTTGCATTTGCATTTTTGGCTAACCATGCCACCCCTAGTTGCACCCACCACCTCGATTGTAGCCAGCAAAATTTCTGTTCGATTGACAAGACTGTGTAGGGAACTTCGCCTCTACCTCCACCAAGGCCCTTGGGCAAACATGGGGTTAGACTGTGCACTCATGAACCCCTTCGTGTTCCAGTTGCCAACATTTTTAGTCATTATATTTTTTGGCACTAGAAGGAGGGCCTCGCCATTTCCTTCTACATTTTCTGATTAATGTCCCATGTGCTCTCTCCATAATTGTTTGGTGTAGATTAGACCCTGTTGTTGGTTCCCCTAGAACCTTAATAGATAAAAGCCAAAGCGTATCTTTGGCACTTAACCAAAATTCTCAACACTCAAGAAAGCGTAGCTGACTCTCAATGTAGAGAGTGTAGCTAGCTCTAGCATAGCACCAGAGTTAGCCATTTTCAGCAGCTTTCACAGTTAGCATTTTTTCTACATTTCCATACTTAGCATTTTTTCTACATTTTCATACTTAGTAATTTTTTCTACATTTTCATACTTAGAATTTTTTTTGCATTTTCATACTTAGCCAAATCTTGCAGTTTCATACTTAGCCAATTTTCTATAGTTTTACACTTAGTCAGTTTTTTGTAGTTTCCATACTTAGCCATTTTTTTGCATTTTTACACTTAGCTATTTTTCTACATTTTTATACTTAGCCATTTTTCTACTACGGGTAGACTTAGTCATTTTTTTTCAGTTTTTAGAGTTAGCCATTCTTTGCAAATAGCAACTCTCACAACTTGACCTATGAACATGAATCTAGATCAACCTTCCACATCGATGTCTAACACATTTGACACCATGATCCACCCAAAGTGTGCCACGCTAAGCCATGAACAATACAATTTTGTTTGTGCTAAAATCCAAGTAGGATTACTAGTGGATTACCTTAACTTGGCACCAAAATAGGACTATGAATGAGTCCACCAAGACGAATGGGAGTACAATGCCTTCTTGTTTGAGATAATCCCATTCATGGAGTCTTACCACCAGCTATTCTCACAACTCATCCATGAAAATGAGCATGATGTAGGGACAACCTATGAGGAAGCCTCATAGGAGGAAGAAGATGAGTTTGAGGCCTGCTCCCAACATGAGAGCCCCCTCTACACCATCTTCCAACAAGAACTCCCTAGTATAGCCCCTCCTTAGTTTGGTCCACCCATCCTCTCCAATGACCATGCCAATTTAGCCTTCCTTGTAGGTGATTGCTGCATTTTCCCAAGCTTATGCTCATGTAGGGGCCACCTCCCAGCTCTAGAAAATTTAGGCATTGTATGTCCTGGTTGTCTCATTGGCATCCACAGCATCCATCAAACCCACTTGTGTGTGGCCCACCTTGGTCACCATGCTCATCCCTTAGCCAACACATCAACTAAACTCATTCACAATGATGTTCAACTAGCAACAATCATTTTCTAAGATGTTAAACTAGTAAACTCTGCAACCAACAATATGATCCTATGCTATACAACCAACACAATCCTAGCCAATGCAATCAGCAAGCACATCCCCAAGCTTGGATTAGGCATTCTAGTTGATCAAAAGTTTGATAGAGAAGATCAACCAACTCAAAGCTACCTCCTCCAAAACCATCAAGGTGGTGGACTTCTATCAAGATGACCCCATAAATTTGGTCCTAGCCTTGACTCTCCCAACCAGGGTCCCGCTACCTCAACTCATCAAGTACAATGATGAAGGAGACCCCAATGCACACTTGGTCATATTTCGATCTAAGTGCCTACTCATTCAAGCCTGACCACATGCCATCATGTGCATGTTCCCCATGTCACTCACTAGCAAGGCCTTAGACCAATATCATGTGCTACCCAAGGCCTCAATCTCTTCTTTGAAGGATATCATAAGCTAGTTTGTGACATGCTTCAAGTACAACCTAAAGCCTAAAACAACCCTCAACCAGCTCATGCAAGTCAAGAAGGGGCCCCTAAAGACCATGCCAAAATTCCTCCAATGCTAGAATGTTGCATTGAGTGAAATGCATGAACCCCTAGTAGAGACGCACCTACTGGCCATCTTCAAGGGTGCAATAAATGACTTCATCAAGTTCAAACTGTATTACCTGGTCCCAAAGTCTCTCAACCAAGACTTTACCCAAACGAAGGGCATAGAGGAGGTAGCACAAGCCAACAATGACTTGGCCTACATGGCCTACAGAAATCAACATGCACAGAAGAAAAATGCAACAATGGAAATAGTGTTCATAAGCACAAAAGCAACCAATTGGGGATCAATGGCTAAGTAGCCCAAGGCCCTAGCTCAAAAATTTGCCAACTCACCTACATCAGTAAGGGCCACCCCAAGGCCGAACTTTGAGCACAAGGATCACTCAAAGTATACACTACTACTAATGGAACCCTCTAAACTACTAGACAAAGTCTTAAAAGCTAGGTGAATCTAATATAAACACATATCAAAGATTGCCCAAAAACATAACATGTGCTATGAACTACTAAGAAACCCCACTTCAGTAGTACCAAACAAGCCCCTTGTCATTACCACTAGATGTTTGGTCATAGTATGGACAACTATCATGCTTTGTAGGATGACCTACAAAGAATGATAGAATAGGGTCAATTGGTGCTTGAATCAACAAGCTAATCCAATGCAAAGGATGCCCCCTATGTCATAAAATCCATTAGCATAGGTGGCAAGTCTAAACTTGCATAATAACCTTTTGTCAGCCACATGCCTCCTAGCATGCAAAGGATCCCTTTGGACTCTATAAGAAAGAGGCCCCTCTTTGTTATCAAAGTATCACCTCAGGCACCACAACACCCTTTATTGTCAAGGTTTAAAAGCAGTCATTCACTAAGACATTAAACTAGCAACCAAACCAACCATCCGTTAAGACATTAAACTGGCATGACGTAGTAACAACAATTGCTAAGCAACCTTTCATCATCAAGGTGACACATTGAGTTAGCCCCAAAACAAATCCTAAACCACCATTTGTCATAAGGGTGCCACAATGTGATGGCCCCTCACCTACCCAAGGCCCAACATTGGACAATGTCTCAGTCTCTCCTCCTTCAAGGGTTGATTGCACTAGCAGCTTGGGTAGGCCTACCAAATGGAAACACAAGAGGAAAAATAAGCACCTCACAACCCCCATGGCCAAAGCAAAGGCCATCACTAGCAAGCAAAAATTGAGCACTTGAGCCCCTACCCCCAAGTAGGCCAAGCAACCCAAGCCCAAGTCCCCTCTGTGAGAGATCTTTCTCTCAAGTCACATGGAGGAAGTCAAGGCTAAGACAATAGCCAATGACAAGGACTTTGTAGCTACACTAACCTAGGTTAAATAAATGCTCAAGAAAAAGAACACAACGTTGAGCTTATACAACTTGGTCATGACCCCATCTACTCACTGTCAAGCATTGGCCCAAATGTTGGCCTCCATTCCTATTATGGAGGACATCCCTACAAATGAGAACATCATCTGTGCAATGATGTTGCCCCTTGCACCATATGAATTGGGTTCAACATCACTAGTGTTTCACAATGATGTAGTCAAGATCAACCCCAAATGAAGGGAGGTCACTATAACTCCACTATTCATTAGCGTATGTGTTGGGCAGTGCACAATTTACAAAGTGCATGTCAATGATGGTGTAGCAACAAACAAAGTCTTATACTTTGTCATAGATAAGCTAGGCTTGGCAGACAAAATCATGCCAACCAAAACTATGTATCTAAAATCCTTCAACAAATCATGCATCACTATTAGGGGTATAATCAACATAGCCTTTTTTGTAGTAGAGAAATTCCCCACTAGCATAGATTTCACTATCATAGAGGAGATGTCAGGCTTCAACCTAATCTTGGGCAGGCCTTGGTTAGCTCAACTAGAGGCTATCTTCTCTCTCATCCACCAAGAAGTCCACCTTCCATACAAACTTGGTTAAGTTATCATCCATGGTAATAATGCCTCCTCTCTAGCTATCCACAACATAGACATGGAGTAAGTGTCAGAGGTGGAGTTTCTTGGTGATGCATCTATGGCAACCAACATAATGCATAAGGTTGACACACCCAAACAAGTGGTTGAAGCCAATATCCTTCTAGAGGACCCTAGGCCCTACGCCTCTTCTAATCTAAACCATATTAGGAAAAACTACCTGATCAAGGCACTCCCTTGGCAAAAAATGTGCTAGGCACCTGGCTACCCCTTGCCTCCACTTGTCATGCATTTTCTACTTTCGTTTGCATTGCACTAGCCTATGCATTTACATTTTGCTTGCTCGCTTAGATCACACATTTTATTTTGTTCAAGAATTTATTGCTTTGTTTATGCATTCATCAACTTAGCTTATGCATTACATTTGAAAAACACTAAAAACATATAAAAATCATAAAACTAAAACTACAAAAAAACTCATGGCCTACAAAGGCCTTAAACTAGTCCACAACCCGAAATGGTTTTAAACTAGCAACTTATGGCCTGTCGTGGCCTTAAATTGACTCAAGAGTGCACATCCTCTTCATCTTGTTATAGCCTATGCACATCCACTCCTTCATCCTAATAGCCTCTCATACCTTGCATACTCATGATTACACATCCCTCAGGTGCATATGCACTATGACACATATGGCATTCTCTTCATGTCAACCATAGAACCCAAGGATAATGTAACATAACACATACCATGGGGAGCCTTTGCTAGTAAGTCAAAGCCTAAGTGGATGTAACGTAACTCATCTTAGGGAGGAAACACCTATCCTACAAGCACAATGTGGTTGCGTCAAAGTAAAACCTATCTTGTGGCATGCAGTCCACTGAATGGCCAACACCTTACAACTGACATTTTGCAATATGAAAAACCCAACGAAGGTTTGCCTTGTAGCAAAGTAAAGAAGCAAAATAAAAAGCAAGAAAAAAAAATAAAAAAAAATCAAAGAGGGAAAAGCACATCCCTAAGAAAATTGACAATGCTGCAATTTCGCAACTAGCCTAACCTTGAGTCCATACCTTGACTCTCTCATAAGCACTCTAACAAGAGGTCAACATTTTAGGAGTTAGCCACCTTGATGCCTTGGTCATAGTTAGTCATGCTGACTCCACACCTTGCATCATGACATCTTGTTTGCATTTCATCTCCCTCTATCATCCCTAACACATTACCTACATCCATTTCCCTCAACATGCCACTATCCACAACACTCTTGAACATGGTGGAATGACACTTGATCTAGTACCAATGAGCAATGTTGGTGCCACATCTATTGTGGTGTTTTGTGATTCTTTGTCAATGTCTCTCGAGTCACTTCTCTATACATCAACAAAGAGGGGCCAATGAAACACCACAAAAATTTTGGCTACCACTTCTTGACTACAAATTTGGCTAAGTCTTAGAACAATGGCATCTTTCACAAATTTTTCTAACTACTGTGACTATGCTTTCTATTGCATCAAAGCATAGTCTACCCAATGGAGAGTGTAGTTAACTCCAATTGCTAGATTTACAAAATTTTCTAAGTGTCAACAATGGTCAAGGAAATTGTTCTAAGTGTCCTACTATGCTTCCATTCCTCCTACTATGCTCTTGAGTGTAGCAATGCTAGACTTCAGTTCTTTTTTTTTTTCCAAAATTTGCCTAACTATTGGGCTATGCTCCAAAGAATAGCTAATGTAGCTAGCACGAAACACCAATTTTACAAACTTTTTTCTAATTGTTAGGACTATGCTATAGAGTGTAGTGGGCATAGCAAGGGGTGAGCATAGTGAGCATAGCAACTAGAGTTAGAAAGTTTTTTGAACTTTTTCTAGTCACCTCTAGACTTAGAAAATTTTATAAATTTTTCTCATAGTCCCACCTACCGCACTACCACGTGGCACCTGATCTGCATTTTGGGCTAACCCTAGCCTTATAAATACCCATGGACCCCTAACATTTTAGGAGGTTGGTAGTTGGCACTTTCATTTGGCATTTGGAATTTTGGCATCTTGGCACTTAGCTTCGTGGGTGAATAAGACCTAGAGCACACCACACCAATAAAGAGGCATAGCTACAACACATAGTAAACCATGACCCCATTATAGTCTTGCATCGCACGATACACCGTAGCCCCATTGTAGCCTTGTAGAACATCACATGGTACACTTTGGTGACCAACCCAGCAGGCATGATTCATCATAGTGAGTGCCAGACTTCATGGCCCGACACCATGGAGACTATGACTAGGCTTCTACTACACTTGTTGTACATTATGTACCTTCTAAGACCCTTTTGGAGGTAACTATGCTCCAATTTGGGGAGGTAACTACACTCTAATTTGGGGTGGTGTTCTATTGGTCTCTCCCATTTCTAGCATTTTGTTACATTTTTCTTGCATCTTTTTGCATTTTTTCATGTTTCATCACATTGTACTACACTCAGGTGGTAGTCTCTATGGGTTGACACCCTTTTTTTGATCAAAACCCTTGGCTATGCTTGCCCCCATTCCATGGCTATGCTCTACACTTAGCATCACAAAACACTGCTTTGACACTTAGCACCATTTCAAATTATTTGCATTTTCATGTTTGGCTAACGACACCACCCTTGGTTACACCCACCACCTTAGTTGTAGCTAGCAAAGTCCCTATTCGATCGACAAGATCATCCAGGGCACTTTGCCTCCACCTCCACCAAGGCCTCGGGCAGACATCGGGTAACACTATGCATCCATGAACCCCTTGGTGTTCTAGCCATAGATGTTTTCCATCATTATAGTGTGTTGTACTATCATAGAGATAGAGTTGCAGCTAGCAAAGTCCCTATTCGATCGACAAGATCATCCAGGGCACTCTGCCTCCACCTCCACCAATGCCTCGGGCAAACATGGGATAACACTATGCACCCATGAACCCCTTGGTGTTCTAGCCACAGATGTTTTCTATCATTAAAGTGTGTTGTACTATCATAGAGACATAAGTATTTACAAAATTAGTTAATTAGATAACATTGTTTCATCAGTTTGACAAACCACATTCCAATTAAGAGCTATGCTCTTGTTGGTAACCCATGGCTAATCCAAATACAACTAAGCCAAGCCTTTCAATTTATGTTCAAGATAATTTTAAAAAAAAGGCTAATGTCTAAAGTTTAAACAAGTAAAATTAGGTAACTTATTTGAATAAGCTATAAACCAATATCACATGATTTTATAAGGATTCTATATTCTACTTCTTTTGAGGCATCAATAAGGGCTTAGTAATTTCATGCCACATATATCTAGCTTATAAGGAAGGGTCAAAAGGACATCACTTATCATGCTAAAAATCTTAGAAACTAATATTCATAAAGTAATTGATGATCACTAAAAGTTAGTAGATATTTTAAAGATTGAACTAAAAATATTTCTCTAGTAGCAGATGAATAAGCCTTCAAAAAAAATTTCATACACTTTCATTTAGGGATGCTCATAATAATTTATGAGCTTCAAGATCCCCCTACATATGTGCTTATTTTTTTCATAAAGATAATTTCTTTACTACCTTACTCTAAAAAGGAATTATGTAATTCAATGAAAAAAGAAAAAAGAATCTTGGATAAAAAAAAAATATATTTATTTCCTCTTGATCAATCAACTAAACATTTCCTATAGAACTTAGTTTGATATTATTAAATCAAAGGCAATTTATGATAGACATGGATGCAATACCATTCTAGATTCTCAGATTCTACCTTTTTACGAGAATATGCCTTTTTAATGACTTGTATGTTGCTAAACGTTTTTAGGCATGAGAGATAGCCATAATATTTTGATCTTCTTCCCTATGGATAGAGATGTATGTTTCAAAAAGAAAATTTACAAACTATTCAATGAAAAACCAAAATTTTAACTAGCAAGGAGATAGAAACTTACCATGACTTACCTTATTTGCATTTGGAATGGAGAAGACTAATGAAGTTTGAGATGAGGTCCTCTATCATGAGGTGCTTCCTTACTCTTTTTTTTTCTTTCATTAGTTCTTTTTTATAACAACATTTCTTGTTCATGTTCTTCAAGATAAAATAATTTATGATCATATATTGTATCATCCATTCTTTTAAGAATTTTTCGAACTTTCAGCTCATTTCCATTCCAAGTTTCTATTTCTTGCAAGTTATCCTTACTAGGTTTCTTTTGACAAGACCAACCATTAATGTTATTTTGTCCAACTTGAGGATAATCAAAATCTTGTTTAATTTTATAATTTTTACAAAAAAATAAAGTGTTTTCCTCAAGAGTAGGGTTTTCAATCCTAATTACATTTGAGCTAAAGCTTGTATCATCTTGTGGGGTTTCTTCCAAGTCTTCACTCCTAGGCTGATTTTCATGGATTCCTCCTTCTTGAGAATCCCTTCGTTTTTCTTCATCTAAAGGTGTTAGTAGTTGAATCTCAGCCTTTATGTCTAATATTTCTCCTTTTAATTTGGAAGATAGTGTATGAATTTTAGAAAATTTTCTATTCATATTTTTCTTTATCTTCTTAAGTAGATAATATAGGATAAGAATTTCTTCTCTTAATTCACTATACCATTCATCATACTTACCTCTTAATTCATTAGAAATTTGTACTATATTTTCATTATTAAGAGCCACGAAAATAAGCTAAGAATCTTTTGTACAGTTATCCACTTCTTCTTCACTTTGCTCACCATCATCCCAACTAGTGTAGAAGTTGGTCTTTTTCATATCTCCATTGATCCTCTTTTTCATTACAACCTACCATTGCTAGGACATTCTAAGATCACATGGAATTTTCCTCCACATATCCAAAATTCTATTGAAAATGCATCAAAATTAGAATTTAAATTTTTTTTACCTTTATCCTTATCTTTAAACTTGGATTGGTTGGGGCCCGATTGATTGAGACTTTTTCCCTTTCTTACAAGAAGCCATTGAAATCTTCTTAAAAGAAGAGCTATTTCATCTTTGTTGCTCACATCTTGCTCAATAAATTTCTTTTCTTTGGATGTTGACTTTAAGTCAATGGGATTTTCTTTTATTATCCTTCACTTATGAGTTCCATTTCATAAGCAATAAGAGTTCTTTGGAGTTCTTTGAATTTAAAGATCGAAAAATCTCTAGTTTCTTCCATAGATGTAACCTTAGATCTAAACTCAAGTTGTAGAGTTCTAATTATCTTTATTATTATATCAATTTTAGGCAAGTCCTTGCATGTACCTATAATTGCTACAACTAGATCATTATCCCTATAGAAATAGTGTTTTATCTTTTCAACTTATTTCATTTTGAGTTTGTCATACTCACTTTGTTAGACCAAAAGTCTAGATTATTTAACTATGAATGTGCCTTCATAAGTAGCTTCTAAGGTTTTCCAAATTTCCTTAGCAGTTCTACAACAAACTATCCTATTGAATTCAGAATTATTTAAAGCACAATATAAATAATTTTTTACTTTGAAATCATACATAAACTTATCTCTTTCTTTTGATGTCCACTTGCTCCATGATTTGAGGGCCTTTACTGCACTGTTAATAGGTGGTGTGTAACCTTTGAGGATGGACTCCCAAATCTCAAACTCCATTGACTTGAAGAAGCCTTACATTCTTACCTTCTAATAGGAAAAATTGAACCCATTGAACATTGGTGGATTTATTTAGAATGTCCCTTCCATAGTTCACTCTTGAAAGTTGATGTTGAATGCAAGAGTACTAGGCTTTGATACCACTTGATAATCAATAACTTAGAAGGGGAGTTGAATAAGTTTCCTAATTTAAGTTAAACTTGTGACACAAAACACACTAAAAATTACGTGGTTTCCCAACTTGGGTACTCCACACTTGGAGAGTAGAATCCTTGCATACCTCTAAACTTTGTTTCTTTCAAAATGTGGTTTTGAGAACACCACAACCTTTCCAAGATTTGAGCTCCACTATGAAGAGTTTCATTACTACAAAGTATCGAAACCCTGTAAGGTCCCAACAAGATCAAAGTGTGGTTTAGAGGATCCCATAATCTATAGAAAAATTGAGCTATGATCTAGAGTGTTTTGGCACTATAAAATGACTTAATCCCATAGGATCCCAACAAGCTCAATGTTGATGCGGTCTCGCAAGAAGCACATCAACCCCATAGGGAAACAAAGAAATAAAAATAAAAATAAGGAATAAATGTAAGTCAAATTACAAGTCCTTGTACTTTGAAGCACAGTACTACAATCAAGCAAATGATGAGACAGTTAACACAAGTATAATAGAATAGATAATGATAGCTTTGATGTTGATAGATCCTTCACAATTTCCAAGAGTTTAATGTCTTCTTATAGCTTTGGAGTTTTTGAAAATGTCTCAAAATTTGTGTAATGGCTACCCAATAGCTAGTATAGATGTCTCCTTTAAGGTTAGGATGTCTACATGAGTTTAGCCCTAATTTTGGACAGACTTATTGAAGAATGGGAAGAGATCTCTAGGGAGACGTCTTCTTTCCAATGGGGACATCTCTTGTTTTTTGAAGACATCTTCCTATGAATCCATTCTTCTTGTAAGATCTCTGCTATTTCTTGTGATGTATCCTCAAATATTTAGCTCTAGTACCTAAGGCTTTCTCTCATTGATTTTTATTCTTTTCAATCCTTAGAGCATCTTCATTTGGTTTATAGTCTTTGTTTTCATCCATATGTGTTCATGCTCTCATCTTACCTATGAAGTCTTGATTTTGATAATATTTTGTAGATTTCATTTCCTTGAGTTCTTATGATGTAGAGTTCTTGTTCATGACTTGTAGACACATCATCCATAATAAACTCTCTTTACTCTCCATTTTCCTTAAGGTTTTGGCATACCAAAAAGTCAACATAGATGGTGTTAGAGATTGTTATATGAAAGAACAAAGCAAAATAGAATGAGATGATCAAAAACAATTATAGAGATCATGTAGGACTATAAAATAAGAACTATGAATATGAGATCATGATAGCCAAGGCCAAGCTTAAAATTTCTTTGCAAGAGATTACTTTCACTACAAGGATAGGAATCTTAGATGCCATTAATATAATGAGTCAAGCTATATTGAAGATGAAGAACGTATAAGTAGAAGACTTGACTCATTATCTAAAATGGGTCAACCTAAGATATTCTATTTTGGTCATGATTATAGCCATAAAATTAAGAAAAAAGCTTAAAAATTATCTTGTAGTCATGTTTGTCCTCTTTGAACATGACTTTCAATTCCATGATTAGATTAAGTAGAAAATACAAGTTGTAAACACAAAGTTGAAAATTGTTGAGGATAAATTCATCAATCAGAGAGATCTAACATCCTACTAAAAATAAATTAGTTATATAAAATACATAATTATGTGGAAATTAAAGCACTTCTTACTAAAAATGAATGGATTCCAAGAAAAATTTAATAGGTAAAATAGTAGGCATTCATAAATAGGTGCATAGGGATAAGGAAAAATTCATAGAAAAAGTAAAAAAATGATAAAACAATGGCAATAGTAGCATGCATGTTAGAAATAAATTTTTATCTACCAAAGATAGGTGGTAATCTCTATTTCCAGGACAATAATCAATAATTCAATGTGTGGAAATAATAGTAGAAACTAAAAAAACATAAATAATTGAAACTAAGACATTAAGATCCAATAATCCATATATGACAAATAATTAATAATTAAAAGCAATAATAATCTAAGTTGATGTTACAATGATGGGAGTAATCTTGATCTTTATTACCAGTCATGTAATGTGTCCAAGTACATCACACTCAAACAAAGGTACTGCATGATTACAAACATCACATTGTGGGCATGCACTGGGAATAACAAAACTTTAACAAAGACTACCAAAAACTAAAAACTAAAACTCTCCTCTACTACTACTCTTCCTATCTCAACCAGGTGTCCAAGTGCTGTATTTATAGGCCAACCCAAAGGAGACAACATTGGATATTCAATGTTGCTTCTTTGCTTTGACATCTAGTATTTGACATTAGGGCCTGATAAATGATGACTCATCATACGCCCCCCCCCCCCCCCCAAACTTAATGAAAACTCATCCTCAAGTCAAAAAAAATGAGGAACAAGTTCTTTACAAAATATTGGGTAGGTATGGGATTATTGACTAACTTAAACAATGAACAAACAATTGACTCTTTTTTGTCACAATGGTGTAACACAAGAATGGGACACATTATTACAAAACAAATACAAAAATCAAAAAGCTCATGTGGTGCTTGGAGGTGGTGGCTCTTCCATGGGTTGCTTCCCTTTGTCACTAAGCCATTGGAATTTGTAGCAATTAAGTAGTGGCTATAGATTCTCCTCCTTCATCCTTAGATTTTGTACTATCTAGGCTACTAAGTCAATGTGTGTTGGCACCAACATGTTCCAAGGACATGGTAGTTGCAAGAACATCTGATTTGCCTTTACATACCAAGTCACAAACTATCGTCATTCTTCCTTGAAGGCCCTAGCCTTGTCTTTGAGTTTAAAGTAATCGGTCAATCTTCTATCTAGGTTTGAGGTTATGTCCTTTTGTCCTTAATAGCTAGCTTTGACCACCTTTAACTCTGAGTTTTCCACCTGCAATTTCTACAAAGAATCCTTTTGATTTGCAAACTCCTCATATAATGCATAGGTGGTTGCCACTTATTTTTCTAGCTCATTTCATGGGAAACTTGTTGTAAACATGGTAAGGTTGACATATTTGAGGTTAGCCATTGCCATGTATTCCTTTAGATCTTCTATCTACAAGTCCTTATTCTTGACTTCCTCTTGATGGACCAAGGCATAGCTATCCAAGATGGGTTACCACTTAGGATTCTACACTAACAAGGAGTTGATGTGGGCTTTGGCCATCTAGATTATTTTCATTAATCTTCTTGTATATGCCTACTTGGTTGTGGAAGTGATTTCTCAATTTCTCATGCTTTTTGGCCTCATTTTTCCATGCTCTAATTTCAATTGCTAACTTTTGGTGGATAACATGGACCTCCTCCATTGAGAGGGTTCTATTCTCCCTGGCCAATCTATTAATATCTTGGTTAACCCTCACTAGTTGTTCTCTTAATTGGTGGATGCTTTCTTTTAGAATGTTCTTTTGCTTCTCCATTGTGGTCAACCTTGAGTTCTCCACAGCGAGCTACTTATTCTCTTTTTGTATGGTGGTCAATGCCTTTTTGTATGCATGGGATTGTGCATCAATAGTAGAGGAATTCCAAACTACCTTCTCTTTCTCTTACTTAGTAGCTACTCTCTCCTTAGTTAGCTTGGTGAGCTACTCCATCTTGAATTGTTTGAATTGGTATGGTGCAACAAAATGGGCAAAGTCCTATTGTTCATCTCTTAGGGTTGCCAACTCTTAGGGTGAGGTCTGGCATAATCTTTGTATTTCTACTTTCACACACTATGCCCTAACTTCTACCATGACCAACGTTCCTTTCATGGTGATGAGGTTTGATTGGGCTACAATGACATCACTAGGGATGTCAAACAATGTAGTCATTACTTGGCCTATCTGCAGTAGTCGATCAAGAACATCTTCATGCACCATAGGAGTCATTGAAGTTCCAACCAACACTAGTGCATCTTTAGCTCTCATTAGGACTATTGGAGGCACAATAGGCATGTTAAATGTTACTTTGATATGATCTATGATTACCTCTATTGTGCCTACCCCATCCTCGTGTTGTAGTACCATAACTATGGTACCTTCACTAGCTTTGAGCATTACTTGGAAGGATGCGATGTTCCTAGAGATTTGTTGTGACCATTGGGATTCTTCTTCTCCTAATTGTAGAAAGATTCCACCCCCTCCCTCTTGTTGGACTAGTTGGTGTTGTGGGTTGTACAACATTATCCATGACTTGGAAGAGGTTGGACTTGTCCTTGCTTCCCTAGTTAATTACTTCAGTGATCTTCTACAAATGGTTTATCGAGGCCCTATAGTCTTGCAGTAGCAATGGTTTCAAAGGTTATGTCTATGGGCACCACTCAAGCTTGCGTTGGATGTTTGTTTGTGGCTCTGCCTCCTTCTCTGCTTCTTGTTCTTCACCAAGATCTTTTCCTAGTGCTACAGGTTTTAAGAGTTTAGCAAAGGAGGCATTCTGAGCCTTCCTAGGAATATAATTTGTATATCCTAGGATTCCAACATGCTTGCACAACCTTATGATTAAGTAGAAGAAAGTAAATGTTGGTTTCCCTAACTTTGTTTCTTCAAACCATCACTGAATTTCAATGAAGTAGAATTGGGAAAGATTAGTTGCAAATTTACCCATTAAAATGGCACTTTCCTTGATTACATAAGTTGAAATTTGATTAAGTCCTTTTGTGGAAAAAAGTGGTAAATATTGATCTTGAAATATGTTCTCTCTTCCAGATTCATTTCATTATATGTTTTATCCTCCTTGCCATACAGTTGTCTCAGCCATAATTTCTTGGTCTTGAGGTCAAATTTGGTTGATAGATGAGCTACCTTAGCCCCTTCATTTGGTAGAATGAGAGCAACAGCAATAGCTTTGACTAAATAGGAGATGTTTACTACACATGTTAATGGTGGTTCACTCATATTTATTGTGCTAGAACTAATGGGTTTCACCTAGGTACCATTCACCACTGTCTAATAGAATGAGCCACAATGGGGATGCCTTAAGTTGTGTCCAAACCACTTCTAGAGAAAATTCCATGAATGGACTGAAGTTCATCTCCAAGATGAATAAAGTTAACATGGACTTTTCTAAAGTGGTAGCAAGGAAATCAAGAGGCAACCTGAGATGTTTTCCCTGCTCAGAAGCTTGTGGTTCTACAACCTCCCCTTGGGCTGATTGTCCAGTAGTAGGAGCTTCTTGGTGAATGTTGAAGGATTAGGCTTCTTTCTTTGCATGTTCTACATTTTCACCTTTCTAACCTCTACCATGTCATGGATTCTTAGCAACTCTTTGCAATGGTTCACCTTGAGCACCTCTTTTTGGGATCATCTACAATCAAGCAAAGATCAAGTGTTACTAAGGTTATATTTGGTATCATCAGTTTGTACCTTAATCATAACCTTAGTTCATTAAGTTCATAATGCATATGATCATAGAGTTAGAAGAATTTTCAAGAAAAATCCCCAAATAGTGTTTATCTTGTTTATGACCCTTCGCAATTGATTCCTTTTTCATTATATGTGGCTTATAATGATGGTTATGGGCTCGTTGGTTGGAAAGATTGGGTTTCTAGCATTAATGTGAATGATTTTTCATTATAACTTCTAAAGTTCTTAATATTCTTACCCTTGTGATTCCTTTTGGGCAATGGAAAATTTTAGCAATTTGGCGCAAGTTTCACATGCAAGCAACAACACCCCCTCCCTCCCACCCCATGACTAAGTTGAACACTTTGGATTCAAATGGCACAAAAATTGGAGTGATAGAGAGCCAAATATTGCAAGTGGAAGATGAGTGTGTAGAGCTCTGAGTTGCAAGAGAAAATTTGAACAACTCCCCTAGTGGAAAATGATGAAAATGAAATTGGAAGTACCACAGGAATCATATATATAGGCTTGATATGACCCAACGTTGGGTATGCAACATTGTGTTGGATCCAATATTGGGTATGTGAAGTTAAGGTCCAAAGATTTTCATTGAATGGGGTAGTTGAGCATGCAAACTAAAGCTTTCTGGTTGGTTAGAAGGTTTGAAGTTTAGCCCATCATTCTGGGAAAAGCGAAAAATAAGTTTGAGGCACCGAAAGTGGGATAATTTTGAGTTGTCAATGTGAAAAATACTAGAATGAGCAAGAAAAAGGAATTGAAACTGAGGTTGTGGAACAAACCAATTACATGATAACAAAAACAATAAGATGTAACCATTGAGTGCTTGGAAGGGGAAAATGAGGGGGTTGTGTCAAACAAGTACAAGTCACAAAAGTTACATAAGTGGGTCCTCCCCAAAGCAAGCTCTAGCCTATGATGCCCTTTGTGTAACCACACCTAAAAATGCCCATAGGCACTAAATGGATTGAATGCAATGCATAACTGTAAAACAAAACACACATGTTAAAACCACAAAATTGAGATAATAACTCTATGTTACACAAAACCACAAGTTATGAGCACCCGGAAAATAAGGTTAGATGGATTGTAGAAAGGATTGTAGAAATTGGGACATGAGGTCTTACCATGGCACAATGAAACCTTGTGTGTTATTAATGGTTAAATAATCATGAGTCCTTCTTTCCAAGATTCAAACCAAGTCCACACCACATTGCAATGACATTGCATTGTTTCATCATATTAGCAGACAACCATAAGACTATCAAAGTCACAAGGGGTAACATCACTTAGCATTTTGTCCAAGGGAGGAGCTTCATTATGGCACACTTATTATATATTTTTTCCTTTTTCACTTGTTTTTTCTTATTTCTTTTTATTTTTGTTCTTTTCTCTTTTTTCCAATTTTGAGAAGCCACCAACCTTTAGGCATGGGTACATGCCTTTCTAGTGGGACCTATAGAAGTTTATTTAGTGTCATTTTAGGTTACTCTTACTCCCATTTTTTGTTAAATCTACAAGGATATGGTTACAACCTCAGCAACATGATAGAACATATAGAAGTGGCCAAAGAAAATCCAAAAATCTCCTTGATGTCACACCCTTTATATTCCACCTTGGTTCTACACTTTTCTATCTAGACAAAGCAATTATGAAGTTATTTTTAGGTTGGATGATGAAAAAGATTATCATTATGACTAGAGCAAGAACCTATTATTGATGGAATGAGTGGATGGATGTCATGGTCTCAATGTTTGAATAATCAGTCCCTTATGACTTGACAACATAGAGAAAACCTCATCTCAGTGGGCAACATGATCATTTTATTCACAAGCGAGATTACATTACAAAGAAAATGAAACAACAACTAGAAAAAATTGAAAGAGATGGGAAAATTTGGATCAAGAAATAGGAAAATGACAAAAATTTGTAGAACAAAAAGATGAAAAGCACTTTAAAATCCTGAAGGTTAGAATGGGGGGTAACCCCTACAACTAAGAATTTGGCCATGAAAAGGATTAGTAAGTGGATAGCTAGGTTCCATGCATGTATGAAGCAGTGGTAACTATCCATGCCCTAGCCATTGGAAGTCTATTGGTGGCATGGTGGTTGGGTGGAAAAATTATTGATCACACACTTGATGGTTAAATGTATGATGGGTCAAGGTATGAGGTGTGTTAACATTATGGATGGCTGGCCCATGATTGCACCCTTGATCATGATATGGTATGCATGGCTGGATTTGTCTCCCCACACTTGTAGATTCGTTGCTTTGATTTAGGATTGGAGTACTGATAGATGGTGGCCCTTGTGTATGGTTAAAGGACGTTGGTTGAGACAAGGAAGGTGGTGCACCAAATTGGTCTTGTGATGGCTTGGATGATATAGTGTGTCCATGTGTGGCCTACTTTGGCTTATGACCTTTCCTCCAAAAGGGATGTTTTCGATGTTGTGGTTGAGACCCATTGGCATTAGAATGTTTATACACATTTGCAACACAAGTGGCATTCATTTGTTAATATTGTGGTGTAAAACCTTCTTGTCTTACAAGTGAGGGTGTATAAGGAGGTGGATTATGAGAATATCAAGGTTAGGCTGGATGGTAAGAGGTATGAGGTGGTGATCCTTTAGGGGATGTCATGGATTGATGGAACTCGGGAGAGTAGTAGTGGCGATTGGAAGTACAGGTTGTAGAACTTGTTGGAGAAACAAGATGTTGAACATAATATCCATGCAGTTTCAGTGAATAGGGTTGATTTGGTGGTGGCTTTTCCCATGACTGTGGTGGTTTCCACTGCTGTTGATAACCATGTTAAGGCTAGTAATAAGTCCCCCTAGGATGGTACAATTGGTTGTGGGACTATTTATAATTACATTATGGGAGAGAAAATCTCCCAGGCATGTGTGTTTGCACAAACTTAGAATTTAAGGCACCTGTCCAATACTCCTGTAGATGCAACAAGATTGAGCAATGGCCCTTCAAATGGTCATATATGTAAATTTCACATCATTATCTTCGTCTATGATTGAGTTTATAGATTTGCTTTTTTAGTCATTTTATTTATTTGCCAAAAAGTGTTCCTAGTTGTTTCTTGGTTCTGTATCCTTTGTTTAGTGTGATCACCCAACTTGTTTTGCATGATCCTCTCATCGATCATATCAATGAGATTTAAAATTTTTTCATATATCCATTTGGACATCCTATTAAAATTTGCTTCAAGTCCCTCGATAAACTCCTATACCAGCAAGGTTTGTTATGGGATCACCTAATTGAGAGCAGTTTCGTCCTCCTTACCATAGATCTGGAACTTCTTCTGTTGAAAAGTTGGATCCCATTGATACTTCTTGACATTCTCCCATTTTCATATCTATCCTTCTCCTTTTTCCACATGATCAATTAGCTCTTTGATCTAATGGGCTTGGATCTTGTATAATTTCACTGAGGCATACATTCCAAGGGTTTTCCTAATTTCATTATGAAGCCCATCTATGATGTGGAAAAGTTGCCTTTCCTTGGAGAAACCATGGCCTAGGCATCTATTCAATAAGGCATAATATCTATCTAAGTCCATGTCCAAGGGTTCGTGTTTCTTATTTCACTCTTGAATTTGTCATCTTAGGTTGGACACTCTTGCATAGGTTTGGTATTTCTTGTTGAAAAGTTCTAGCATTGTAGACCATTGTCAAATTGAATTTGGTCTCAATGATCTATACCACACTTTGGCTCTATCAATTAGTATCCTAGGAAAGATCTTAAGCTTTTTCCATCTACTTTTAATGTTGTAGGAAGCACAAGCATCATGGAAGGCTTGTAAATGATGTTGTGGATCTAAATAATAGCCTCTCACAAATTTAAGGATATTATTCATGTTAAGCTTAGGTAGGCAACTCTTTTTACGATGCTTGTGGGATATCTTAACTACCTCTATGATCTGCATAAAGCACCTAGTGGCCAAGAAGGGTTCATCATCATCAAACAAGTTGTAAGGGAAATTCCTATTTCTATTCGTTTAGTCATGATGATGTTGTCTATGTTCATGGTGATGTCCTTAACTTTTCCCATTAGTTTGATTTTAGTTTTTAGTTCAACCCTTTAGTGGAGCTTTATTCCTATACCTACGTTCATCTTTGTTAGAACTAGACGTTGAAGGGGAAGAGGAAGATTAGGAATTGAATGAATTGCCATGGCTTCTATGGTATTCCTCAAGGTCCTTTAATCCATCGTTTTTGGTTTTTGAGGAGGTCTTAGGCCTTGAGGCCTTCCCTAGTCTAGGACTTACATCATCTCCTCCAAGATTTTCTTCCTTAGGTGAATGTAGTCTTTGAGTGTCATCAAGGTGGTCATGATCATAAGAAACCCCTGCATAAGGTTGGTCACTCCAATTCCCTTCATCATATATCTCATCAGTTCTCCAATGAATGTATTCGCTATATAGTGCATGGTCACTTTCATGTGAGAGAGACATTGTCATTGATTTATGGTGTGTGATTTAATATTTTTTGAAAGATATATTATTAATACCTTTACAAAAATTTTGTATAATATAACTAATCTAGATAACTAGCACCATCCCTGGAAATGGCACCAATGATGAGCAACAAGGTACCCCTACGCTCAACCATATGAATCACAAGTGTTCATACATGATCTAGTTGAATTACATGGATGGGACTAGTTGTGGCATCTAGATCGGTATGCTTTGATCATAGTTCACTAACTTCCCACTTGGACTAGTATTAGCTTTGTCATGTATGGTTTAGTCCAGAGTGAGGAGTATGATATTGTCTCTAATTCTACACTACTGATGACGATAAAAAGGTAAATTAATTGAGCTAATGGATAAGGAAAAACAAGATCTAAACTAGCCAATGTGTGATGAGTATCCATTCTTAATAATTTGTAAATGTCTTGGACTTCATGAGAATGCTTCTAGGATTTCCAAGCATATGTCATTGGGTGTGCGAAATAATACATTTCTGGATTACCAAGTATCTACACTTAAACGCTTGTGATTAAGGCGTATGCATTCTGCTTAATAACAAGAATAGTAAATAGTAATAAATGGAAACATTTTAACTAAAGAAAGCAATAAATAATTAACAATTAAAAGCAATAATAATCTAAGTGGGTTCTACAATGATGGGAGTAATCTCGATTTTTATTGTTAGTCATGTAACGTGTCCAAGTACGTCACACTCGAACAAAGGTGCTGCACGATTACAAACATCACAGTACCGACATGCATTGGGAATAACAAAACTTTAAGAAAGACTAGAAAAAACTAAAACTAAAACTATCTTCTACTACTACTCTTCCTATGTCAATCGGGCGCCCAAGTGCTATATTTATAGGTGAACCCAGAGGAGACAATGTTGGATATCCAATGTTACTTCTTGGCTCCAACATCAAGTATCCAACATTGGGGCCTGACAAATGATGACTCATTAGTTGTCAAACTAATGAGCCTAAAACTCATATGTTAAATTCATGGTGAGTCTAAAAATCACATATTTCAAATTGGCCAATCCAAATAGATTACCAAACCAATAGATAATAGATTCAACAAAAAAATTCCTCATTGATGGAAACATGAACCTAACGTCCAATAGAGTCAAAATTCCCAACTATTGGATTAGTGAGCCTAGATTTCACATTAAACATGAAGTTAATGAATCTAAACCTCATATGTTTATTGAATTATTAGTGAGCCTAAGTATCACATGTATCAAATAAAAGGTTGATGAGCCTAAATCTCACATGCTAAAATATGTCAAATATCCTAACTTGAGTTCTAAGCTAATAGAATGTTACCAAACTGAAATTTTTAATATGTCAAATGAGATCAAAATCCAAAGTATGAACAAAGATGAATTTTTGAAAACTATTAAAATATTACCAAAAGTAAATCTAACCTTTTCATGATCATTCTAAATTTCTACAATCACTAAAAAAACAATAGTTACCAATTTTTAGTTTTTAGTTATAATAGGAGCTCTAAAAATACTATTTTTCATCATTTTTTTAATTTTCATTTATCTAAACATTGGGGTCTCTTTATAAAATTTTCTCCATTTTTTGAGGTAAATCCAATAATACCATTACATAGTCATCATGACCTTGTTGTGACCTAGTGACCAAGTCATAATAGATTAGGAAGAACATGTTGTGATTCATGCTAATGTACTGATCCTTTTTATCTTCTAGACCAACATCATCTAGAGTCATTTTGAGAGGTCAAAATACAAAAAAAAAAGGGTTTAAAATCCTAGTTTTATAACTAAATTATTGATAGAATTCAAAAATGAATAAAAAATGTAGTCAAAACTAGTCAAAATATGGACAAAATTGCTAAAACCAATGACTGATATCCCATGTAGGATAAAAGTTCCAAGAAATAGTCAAATTGTATAAAATAATATTAAAATATTCAAATATAAAAAACTAAGCAAATTATTGAATAGTAGCAAAACAAATAAAATTGACCAAATGAATGCATACTAAACACAAAACCAAAATCTAAAGGAGGAAAACACCAAATTATCCTACTTGAAATTGACAATGCTACAACACAGGGTCCTTATGTGGCTTCAATCTCCTTAACATGCTCCAAATTCTAGCAAAATAATGGATTGATAATGGGATCTAAATAAGATCTAATGTAAGATCTAGAAATATGACTTACCATAGGATACTGATTTACTACATAGATCTAACTAGCAACAAATCTATATCTAGTTAACTCCTAGTCAATTTGTCAAAATATCCTTCCCTAGTTCAATCTTATAGATGTTAGTAAGACACAAAAAAATGTTTCCCTCAAGGAAAACATATTTCATTTATAATATCATAATTGTTTGGTAGTGTTGGATAGGATGCTCTCAAGGATTAAAAACTAAATTAAAAAGAATTTTTTTAACTTCTCAAAATATTTTTAAATTTTTTTCTAACATGAGTTAGTATCTAGCACTAGCCTAATGGGCATCTCCTATGAGCAAAGTTAATGGCTTTTTCTAATAACAAAGTAATAGCTATGGCTAAGCCCAATAAATAACAAAGTCTAGGGTTGAAAATCATAACTAAAAAAAGGTGAATCTGAGACCTTCTAAAAGCATAAGTTAATAACAAATCATAAATCAAAACAAAAATATAAAAATATACATTATTCAAAAAAGCATAACAAACCAAAGTAGTACCTTTTATGATAATGATCCATCTAGTGCTTGATACTAACTAAAAAATCCAATAAAAGGGATTAGTGGTCATGTGTTAAATTAAAAGATAATCCACAATACCCAAAATATTAAAAAATACCAAAAAACAAAAATTATAGAAAATACTACCACATGAAAAAAATATTAGAATTAATAAAATAAAAAATAAATAAAAAGATGAAAATAAACCTTATAATAGTTAAAAAATAAAAAGGCCCAATGAAAAGAAACATAGCTCACAAAGCATAGTTACTATAAGGAATAGGTAATAAGCATACATAAAGGTTAGTAAGCAAAACATCAAGGGTCCAAATCACAAACATACCAAGGTGTAAGAAGGATCTTAGATATAGGAATTACAATAGATATGGCCAAAAACATTGTAAGAAGGATGATAGACTAACAACAACAGAAGGATCAAGTAATGGTACTTGAAGTTGAGCACATCATATTTGTTGTTAGGTTTATCAAAGCTAACAAAATGTTCCCAAAACTATCATATTCTTAGAAACTCCCAATGATATCTAAAATTTCCAATCTTGCTTAGATTATCAAGGGTCCCATGAACTAATGAGAAGAAATAGTAGTCAATCCTTCAAAAATTTTATATGAAAGGAAAGACAATAGGAAGACTTAACATTAATGAATTTATTTTTAAAAAATTTCTATAAAAGTTTGCAAGTTTTTAATGTTTGTATGGTCATTTTTTATAATGAATATCACTTAAATAAATTTTGTTAAGTGATACTTGAGTTTGAGTTAGTCAATCAGTAGTCAATGTCATCTAATGTTCAGGTGTAGGAACACCTCTTCTAATTCCTTTTTCTCTATCATACCAATAATTTTTATAGGTTTTGAATATTGTGGTAATATCTTAGAGATCAAGGAGATTTCTTTGCTAAGATTTGGAGTGCATAGGAGACATCCCAAGTAATTGGAAAACATCTTGTAGGACAAGGAGCTATCTCATCTTATTAAGAAACATCTCTATGAAGATGTCTTCCCTAGGCAGGAGATGTATCAACTGAGATGTCTCACACCAAGAGAAGTTATCTCACCCCAACAATAGGCATCTTTTCCAACCACTAGACATGTTTTTTAAATGTTGAGTCTTTGTAGGTGACATCTCCCATAGCCCAGAGATGATCTATATAGCTAGGAAAACTTTCAAATTGGTAGTTCCAAGTTAGGAAATAGCTAGAAAAAGATAAGAAAATATAGAAACAAATGCATTTCCTCAAGTTGAACATGGAGAAAGGTTTTTATAAATTTTTCTTGATTTTCTAATAACTATTATTTTTGTTTCATATTTTTGTGAGAGAATTAGCAAGGAGATATCATAAGAGCACATTTATTAACTACATGATTATGGTTACAACTCCAAGGTCAATTGTGTGTGTTTGACCTATGTGTTCTTGTATTTTTTCTTGTGTGTTGGGATCTTAGTCTTGAGTTATGGGAGTGATTCTCATTTAGTTATGCCTTGTATTAAGAACAACCATTGTGTAGTTGTAGAAATTCATGCTCTACAATGTCATTTGAGTATTTATGAATGGTTTATGAATGTTGTGGATTATGAAAAATTATTGTAATTTCTTACCATCATTGAAGATTACAAGTTTTCTTTGTTTTCTAGCATATTAATTTTTTTGATAATATTTAGATTTAGTGAGATTAGAAGGTTAAAAAATAGAGTAAACCTACTACAATGTTATTGGTATCAAATTGCATTAGACTAATTATTTTTTGGAAATTGATTGTGGATTTTTTGTTAATTTCAAATGATATCTAAGAAGAAACAAGTTCAAGCCTTGAATAGAGACATGAAAATCATGAAATCTACCTTTCAATTGACTATTGCTTGATTGAATGAGATCAATGTGAAAGTAGATAGGAATATAGGCCCTAGTCATATTTAGACTCACAGAGATGATGATAATGAAGAAGTTTCTTATTTGGATGGAGGAGAAGTAGATGATGAGGAAGGACAATCCAACTATGAGAGTGTAGGAACCCATCAACGTAGGATTCTAATGAAAGGAAATTCATTTCCTTAGACTAGAATTTCAAAAGATCCCTCACTGACCATTATTTCTTCACATGATAAGCTTGATAATGAGGATGAAGCCAAGCTTGCTAGAACATTAAGAAATACTATCAAACTTCCATATGTAGAATTGAAAAATTTCAACAATGTTGATAGCTCCAATTTTTTTTCAAGATGCTAAAGATGTCAAGGAGTTTCACATCAAATTTTGTGAATTATTACATCAAGCTAAGGTGGATTGAGAGGAGTGTGAATAGGCTTCAATCTGTTTATAAGGTCTCAATATGACATATCAATAGGAGTTATTATTCTATGATCTAGAAACTCTTGACGAGGCTTATTATTTGACACTCAAGACAAAAACGAAATTAACCAAACTTGGGCATAGGAAAAAATAAGATTCAGAGGAAAAGAATAAGGGATTCAAATCAAAGAAGAGATTAAAGTAGAAATTTGATGACAAAGATGATATTCATGATAAGAAGATAGAGAGGATTGATAATAAGGGCAAAGCCAAGAAGGACCAAGGTAAGAAAGCCAATGGTTAAGACAAAAATTCATCAAAGATTCAATGCTTCAAGTGTGAAGAATGGAGATACAAGAAATTGGAATATCTACTTTTCAAGGTAGCCAAGGAAAAGAATGTGCAAGCCATGAAAGCAAAAGATACATCTAGCCAAGCTCTTCAGGGAGGTAATCATATTGCTCCCCAGATTGAGAAAGTTTTTGAATTAAATTCCAAGGCATTCATGAGGAATGTGAATAAAGCAGGTAATCCTACAAGAAAATTATTATTTCAAATTAGCACTTATTGGGAAATGGATTATATTTGAATTAATAGAAAGTGCAAGAAAATATTATTTCTTCTAGGGCAATTGATACATTGGGTTTGGTAATTAACCTTCATCCTAGACCCTAAAAAGTATATTGGTTGTTAAAAGATTTCTCTTAAGAGGTGAGAGAGCAATGTGTTTTCAAATTTAAATTTTTGAGTTCTCATAATTTTTTGAAATGTGATGTACCTCTAATTAATTTATTTGATGTAATTCTTAGTAGACCTTTGAATTTTGACAATGGTGCTTGGTTTGATGGAGCAAGAAATGTATGAAGTGTAACTAGACCTGATGAAATCCATAAGTTGATTTCCATGACAATTGAATAAATGAGATGGCAAAGTTCACTAAATTATTTCTTAATCCTTCTAGGAGAGAGAAAATACATTATGAAACATGATGAAACTAGTTTTCATTTTGTTGTTGTATCAATAATTACTTCTAACCATAATGATGTGTTGGTAGAACATTCCACAAGTGTGTTAGGCTTGAAAAAGTAATTTTCTAGGGTGTTCAAGGAGGAATTGGATGGATTTTCACCAATGAGGAATGTACAACATCAAATTGATTTCACTCTAGGTGCTACCATTCCAAATGAGAGAGCATACTAGATGGCATTGAATCAATGGGTAGAATTGCAAAGGTGAGTAGAGAAGTTACTTACAAATGGCTTCATGATGAAATCCATTTCACCTTGTGCAATACTAGTAGTGCTTATTTCAAAGAAGGAAAATGATGAATAGAGAATGTGCATTGATTCTAGGATAGTTAATAGGATAATGATGAGGTAAAATATTCCTATTTCAAGGATGAATGATATCCTCAATGTTATTACTAATGTAGATATTTTTAGTAAGATTAATTTGAAGAGTAGTTATCATCAAAGTAGAATCAAGCTTGTTGATGAATGAAAGATAACTTTCAAAATACCTAATGGATTTTTTAAGTAGTTGGTAATTTCATTTGAGCTCATGCATGCACCTACCACATGCATGAGTATGATGTATGATGTACTCAAAGAACTAATTGATAAGCATTGAATTATCTTTTTTGATGATATTTTGATGTACATCTCTAACGCAGAAGAGCACTTGGATCACTTGAGAAGAGTGTATCTAAAATTAGAGGAGGCATAATTGATGATTAATGTGAATAAAATCTATTTCTTCAAAAGAGAAATCACATACTTAGTGCATGTGATTTCTAGAAATCAAATTCGGATGGAAGCTACCAAAGAAAGGGTTATTAAGGATTGATAAACTCTTAAGAATGTTTGAGAGGTAAGATCATTTTTTGGTATAGAAATCTTTTATTATAGGTTCATCAAAAAATTTCAATGGTATTTCTTAACCTATGTTTTCTTTGTTGAAGGAAAATAAAGATTTCAAGTGGGGTGACAAAACCCAAAAGAGCTTTGACTTGATAAAAGAAAAAATAACCAATGAGACAGTGCTTGCAATTCTAGAATTTAAAAAATATTTTTTAGATGGAAGTGTGATGATTCATTATTCATGGGTTGAGTGAATGGGATCCCATCGACATGATCCTATTGACAAGATCCCGTTGATGTGATAGCATCAACATAGGGTTTGACACATCGATGCATATTTGTCAACGTAGTATCATCTATTGCTTATATAAATGCATGCATCAATTGTATTTATGGCATCCATCCTTTAGTATCTATTCAAACCCTTCCATTTTTATTTTTCCAAAGTTAGAATATTTTCTAGGTGCCTATAGTAGGAGTGAAAAGTATATAGATTTTTATTTGAGCATTGTTGTATTTGAGCACCTCGATGTGATTAGCAATAAAGATGATATTTCTTCATAAGTCTTGTGGAACTTGTATGTAGCTTAATGTTTACTTTATGAACTTATTATTCCAGAAATTTTCTTTAATGCACTTACTTAATTAATTCATAGTGATAATTAAAGCACATAAGTATGACCATCTCCAGCATACGCTTAATGCTTGGTAATCCTAGTAGCACTTAACACTTGGTAACCTAGTAGAATTGTAACATGTTTAGGATGTGTATGAAAAATGGAAGAAAATTATTATGTTAGGATTAGTTAAGTATTAATTAGTTATTATATTAATTAAGCATTTAAATACTTTATTTTTGACACTTAAGAAATTTAAACAATAAACATAAAATGATAAAAATCATATGCCTTAGTTACACTTAACCATACACTTGCAATTCACAAGTGAAACTAAGAAAACAATGATCACATTCATTAGATTCACTACCTAGACTCAATGTACTTAAAGAGATCAAGTCTATGGAATTAGACAAGATCACTTAGTGAATGCTAGTGATTCATATGGTTGGGTGTAGGAACTGCATGCTACTCATCATTGATACCATTGCTAGGAACTTTAGTTAACTATGTATCCTATCTAGGATAATAGTGAAATCACTAAATGATCATTATAATGGTATTAATGATTTATCTTTTGGAAATATTAGTATTTTAAGTCATACACATTATTAATTGAAAGCATGTCTCCTTCACATAGGACCAATAATGCATTGTATAATGAAAACACTCATAAGAGAAATGATAGGTTCTATACTGAAGAGAATTGGAGTGAACAACCGCAAGTAGGGGTTTTGTATGGTCATTTTCACCATTACTACATGCAATGACTACATTTTACTAGTGTAGATAATCTTAGAGGAGATGGAGAAAGTCCTAGAATAAGGAGGACCTCAAGGTCTAATACCTCCTCTAAACCTAGAAAATATAGATCTAAGGACCATGGGGGGAGACATAGAAGCCATGATGATTCTCCCAGTTCCTCATCTTCCTCTTCCTTTTCCATGTCTAGTTCTAATGAAGGTGAACATAGGTATAGAGATAGAGCTCCATTATGGAGTCAAAGATAGAAATCAAACCCATGGGCAAAATCAAAAACATCAAGATGAACATAGATAAGATCATCACAATAAGATGGATAGAAATATAGATTATCACCATGACATGTCTAATGCAAATGAACCTTTCTTGGCTACTAGGGGCCTAACATAGATTTGAAAGGTAGTTCAAATATCCCAAAGGCATCAAAGGGATAACCACATCAAATGGCTTGATATGGACAACATTCCTAAATTTAGGGGAGGCTACAATTCTAATCCACAACATCATTTACAAGCCTTCCATGATGCCTATGCCTTGCAAAACATTGAACACAAGTGGAAAAAACTTAAGCTTTTTTCTAGAATGCTAATAGATGAAGCTAAAAGTTGGTATACATTGTTGAAACTTGATTCCATTCATCGATAGTCCACAATGCTGGAACTCTTCAGTGAAAAATACCAAACCTATGTGAGAGTGTCCAACCTAAGAAAACAAATCCAAGGGTGGAAAAAAGAAAATCATGAACCCTTGGATGTGGCCTTGGATAGATACTATTGCAACTACATAGATGTCTCAACCATGAGTTCTCTAAAAAAGAATAACTTTTCCACATCATAGATGGGCTTCATAATCAAATGAGAGAGACTCTTGGAATTTATGGCCAGGGTTGGTTATACAAATTGAAAGCCCATTAGATACAAAGGCTAACTGAGTGGGTGGAAAAAGAAGAAGGAGAGCTATGTAAACAAGAGAATGTAGAGGAATACAACTGGGACCTAGCTCTTCAAAAGAAGAGGATCCATATATATGATGAGGAAAAGGAGGCTACTCTCTATGAGGTGATTTCCCAACAAACATTTTCAATACAAAAGTCTATCAATGAGCTTGAAGCAAAGCTATATAGGATATGGGAGTTGATGAATGATAAAGTTAAAAATTATGTAAAAATCATAGATGAAAGGATAATAAAAAAAAGAATAAGGTGATCAAAATAAGAAGAGGAAAAAAAATAAAAAACAGCTAGGAACACTTATTGATAAAAAGGAAAAATAGTTGTAGAAGAAGAGGCTATAGAATCAACCATAGAAGATGATGATGGATGTGACATCTACCTATATGACCATCTAAATGGTTTCTGTCCAGTCATGTTAAATCTACATGAGTATTGGACTTTTTCTTTGAATCGTAAGTTCATACAAAAGCAAATGTCTAGGAAATTACCTTTCTCACAAGGTAATTATAGACAATCCTAAAACTAACTATTCTATCCTAGTGAGACTTCTTATTAGCCTCAAAACTACTATTAATCATAAGGGAAAGCCCCAAAATTGTGGGGGAGGCCATCATCAAACTAGAACTACCATTACTGCCAACTAAACCTGTATGGATATTATGTTCAACAACCTATTTCACCAACTAGTTCTACTTCCTCTACCTCAAATCACTACTACCACTCTCCTAAATATCATCAACACACAACATATTCTATGGGATCACCACCTCATGCCTCTTACCCTTCATCATATCCTCAATATTCTCATACTTCCCTTCATCATATGTCACTACCAGCAACACAAGAAGGTTCAACACTACAACATCAATGAAAGTATGCCACTTGTCTTGTAAACATATATGAAAATGATCATGTTAGTAGATCTCCACAAAAATCTAGGAAACATCCCTTCTTTAGAATTTTTCCCACTCATGTGAATAACACATGTATATTTACTAACTCATTAGAACTAGCATAAGGCCAACTTGGTACAACATCCTTCCTTACTGAAATAATGTCTTCCAATCCTATGCAAGAGCCAACAACTTTCACCACCCCAACATAAAACCTAAAAGATAAAGCTATCAGAGGAGAAAAAAATTCCATGCATTAATAAAATGTTCACTAAATTCCTACATTAGCCCACAATGAACATAAGGAACAAGAGTGTGTGTGAAACCAGGTCCACAAAATAGCCACTAAACAAAAGCACATCCTGTGGATCACAAATAAAAATTCCAAACTATTAAAATAATCCATGGAAGAATATAATCCAATTAGTAGTTCTTATCCCATCCATGAACTTAGTCGTGGGGGAGATGCCCCATTTTGAATTAATAACTAATAAGTGCTTTTTCTTTTCTGTTTTACACTATTTTTAGTACATTTTTCTCTTCATTAAATATTTTACAATTTCTTATATTTTTTACTTTATTTGGTTGAGTTTTTCTAATGCTTTTCTTATGTTTTTTTCCTTTTTTGCCACTAGGAGTAAGTGCAACTATAGTTGTTGATTGATGACAGTTTGTAATATAATGTTATTTGATTGCTAATGCCTAGATTCTATCTTTAGATTTTGGTGTTGATAACTAAGACATGTTTTCTTTTCCATGATAATAGGTAGTGAGTCTACATCATCCACGCATCCACAAAACTCTATGGTGTTCCCTTGTTTTGAAAATATGTGGTCCCTTCTTAAATTAAACTTTTCATGACTTGTGACCATCATGGTTTCCAAACTTGGGAAGAATTAAATGGATAGACAAGGATGTGACTTCAAAGGGATTTGATGCTATTAGTACTTTCCTACTCTCTTGGGTGCATGAGTGTTCTCATGGATTTCTTACCATTCCATTATTGACTAATAAATAGGAAGCTAAAGTTTATGCATGGTGTGGTTTCCATCCAAAGACTTCAACATAATAACAATAATGAAAATTCAAAGCACACCTTGTAGATGAAATAAAAAGCTATAAGCACTAGTTATGGGACTAGAAAGACATGTTACCAATGCCTAAAGGTCCCTTCTAACTAAGGCTCATCTCACTTCCTGCTTCTCTTTTCTTCTCTTTTAGGAATGATGATTAATCTATGGGGATATTCTTGTGCCTTGAGGGGGTGGACTGGTCTTTGAGTGTCAATGTGAAGTCATTGATAGTGGTTGGTTTTAATTAAAACTAAGGATGGACATTATTGAGTCATATTAATCACAAAATCCACAAGGGACTTCATGTGACCACAATACAGGACTCCATTCCACTCTCCACCTCATCCATATTTTCTTTCCATATCTCACCTCGTTACCTCTTTTCATGTCCTATTCAATTTTTTAGTTGGATACATCAAAATTTTTAAATAGTCTCTTTGGTAATTCAGTCCTTAACTTACCATGACCATTAGTCACCCATGGGGTCCATAAACTCCTTGTTTTGAGGGCATGCAAGGGCATTAAGGGCATGAGCCTGCTATGGGAAGGACCTACTTGCATACTCGGTTTGATTAGTTAAGTTCCTTAGGCATTTGTCCATTTAAGTCTTTTGTGCTCCACATTGGTTACATCTAGTTGTGCACTCCTTCATGACATTTCTCGATAATTTTCCTAATCAAATCTCCTTTTTTGAGCATTATTTAGGCCTCTTCATACATTTCATTCTACTCCAAGCTTTTTGGGCTTCAATTGGACTTCAATTTTATGTGAAAATTCTTCATTTTCCCTTAATTTTCAAATTTGAAAATTATATCTTTCCATTGCATTGATGGGATCTCATCATTGCAGTCGACCACATTGACGTGATCACATCAATGCATGATGAAAATTCTATAAATATAGCACCACACTTAGCAATTTTTGTCATTTTCTAACACATGCAAAGGGAATTTTTGCACTTTCTCAAAGCCCAACACCTTCTAAATCCCATATCTTTCACACCACTTATCCGATTATCCTTTCTTTTCATTCTTGCAACTACCAGAGGTAACCTCTACATCGTGGAGGCCATAAACCTTAGGTTTTTTAATGAGAATTTCTTTTGAATTTTTTTAGCTTCTGAAAGGGTTTGGCCAATAAAATAATATTAAAATCATTAATTTAAAAAATTTAAACCTTTCCAATGAACTATTATAGATATCAAAATAAAATAATGATAAAATAATATTAAAATAATTAAATTTTCCATGATCACAACTTAGCCAAGTGTAAATAATCCAAGAGATAAGGTAATAAAATGTTATAAAGTTACATGCCAAATGCTAATCCTTGCTCACGTTGTCATTACAGATGGCACCAAGACTAGAATACCTATAGGAATAAGGATCATTCCAACCAAGGGACAAGAGGCCTAGAACTAGAAGGGGCCAACAAGAACAACCCCAAGAGTAGGTAGCAAAAACCCATGCAATGGGACCTCTTTAGGAGGAGTCCAAACTAGAATCTATCCATCAGATTTCCCAAGCTAAAATAGAGAAATCTTACTAGGATGAGGCACTGGGACCAAGTCCAAACCTTAAGGTCACATTAATAGATGTCTAACTTAGGCAAATTTAGCCTAGGGATATCCAACATTTAGTTCTCCAAGAATTGAACTTTGGTACCTTCCTAGACTTTGCCCCAAAAGATGTTAGCATGTAGCTACAATGCTCTCCCATGTGGCCAATCATCACTTCTAGCAAGGAGTGGTACATTGAATAAAATTATCTCTTCTAGAATAATAGGCAGCCAGACACCACTATGAAGATCAAGGACATAAGTATGTCCTACTTGGTGAAGGCCATTTTTGAGGCCCTTTGCTTACCTAAAACTAGAAACAATCTGGTAGAGATCTCTATAAAAGAAGATCCAAAGGTTAAAAAGTAGTGGGTCTAGTGGTGCTACATAGTGAACCACAAAGAGTATGGTGCACTCACCATAGTGGAACATGCATGTTCAAGATAACGATCTACCACCTCAATCCAACAGTGAGGCTCAATAAGGTGACTGTCTTCTCCATCCATGTGTGCACTACTCTAAGCAAGAAATTCTCTATTAACCTTCCACAGCTAATTTATCTAAAGATAGAGAAGTAGTTTTAAAAAATAAAATTGGGAGGAAGGCACTCCCCTTCTCATGCCTCATCTAAACATTATGCAAAAGGAGAGGGATAGCCTACTATACTAATGACATAGTGAGACATGATCCTCCCACCTCTTGGAAGAAAATGATGATGTATAAGGTTCCTTCCATGAAAAAGGAAAAGGAGTAGCCACCACCACCACCCACTCATGAAACAACACAAGAGATGTGTGCTTCTATGAAAAACATGTAAAAGGTTTGAGAAAAACTCTTGCAGTAATAGCAAGTAGGTTTGAGTGATGATTTGTCTATCTACCAACCAACCTTCAATCATTTGAACAAGGTAACTCATACAATAAGCTGATTAGAGCACATGGCACCAACTTTCTTAACCTAATGAATGCAAGCACCCACGCACTCAAATCCAAGTGTCCAAGAGATAACTATGTCCATTCTAGAATAACAATAGTTTCCATAAATATCTAGAAATGTGGCTACC
Organism: Gnetum montanum; assembly: GCA_015680685.1. Lineage (NCBI taxonomy): Eukaryota > Viridiplantae > Streptophyta > Gnetopsida > Gnetales > Gnetaceae > Gnetum > Gnetum montanum. The sequence continues at coordinate 1,643,190 of MNCI01004170.1, read as the reverse complement.
TTCTTAGTGCACTTGGAGGAGAGATATGGAATAACTATCTTTATGATATAGTACCAAGGGCAAGAAATGGTAATCGAGATGGTGGTAGATAGAATGGGTAAGGTCCTAAACATTCCTATAGCATCTATGCTGAATAATGTTATACTCAGAGATGTAGAGGCATCCACAAGAACAACAAGTGGAAGATTCAAGATGGCCCAGCATAAGGAGTTTCTAGAATGATTGGTGGGAACCCAACAACCAATTGTGAAGGTCTTTAACCTTCCAGATGACATCATTGCTACCCAATCGGCACTTTTAGAGGTAAGGAACAAGTGCATCATTGTCAAGGATTAACTTGAAATAACTAGGGCTAAGAATCAACTCTTGGATATGGAGGTTGTAGAACTTAAAGCCCACCTTGCTAATCCCATGGTATTTAGCCAAGCAGTGACTAGGGATGAAGCTTTTCAACAATTTTAGTTAAAACATTAATAGGCTGAGTACATAAAGGAGTCAACAATCTTTGACCAATCCTTAGGTGATACCACCATTTATAACATTCAGAATGACTTGTTGGAGGTTTTCTAGGAGAATGCAAATCTAATCAAGGACAACCATCGCCTACATACTGTTGAGGTCCAAAAGGAGCAAATGGTTGAATACATGAAATAGCAACAAGAGCAACTTGCCAAGAGGACAATGGACTAGGAGAGGTTGGCAATAAAGAACCATAATCTCTCAATAGAGGAGGTTTGTACCCTTCTCCAGAGATTTGCAATTGAAATTTCTACCTACAAGAATGAGGCCCTAAAATTAAAATGAGTTAAAAACCACTAAAGGAACCAAGTTGATTTGCAAAAGGAAATAAATGAAAAAGAAATTAAACTAGCAAAGGCAAAGGTGAATGAGGTTCTCTAGTAGCTCCAACAAGGAGGTTACATGTGGCAACCTATCTTTGATGGGCTGAATACATACAAAAAAACTAAACTCTACCTTAAGGAAATGCAGATCAAGGTAATGACCAAATACATGGAGCTTGCCAACCTCCACTATGCAAACTTGGCAATCTAATTGCTAAAAGGCTAAGGTTAGATTTGGAAAAGCAAGTGGCCAACTCGTATCTATTGTATGAGGCCAAGTTCAAGCACCATAAGGAGACAAAGTAGAAGCTTGAAATGATGAATGCTAAACTTAATGTTCTTAGGCAGTGCTTCACTGATTGAAGATCCATAGTTGAGAACTTGTCTAGAAGGTTGAATGACTACCGGGAGCTGCAAAATCTTGTCAAAGTATTTAACATTGAATGAAAATAATTCATAGCCTGGTTCATCAATGTGAAGGAGCTATTCCCTACAATGCCCTATCCTTGGGATGCTTTCATACCAGCCAACATTGATGATGCTATATGAACCATGTATGATCCCAAGAGTAAGGAGGAAAAGATGAAAGCACTATTGGATGCTTTCTATCCTCCACTGGAAGTGACAACTATAGTAAGATAACAACATCTGTAGCCTCAACCTCAACAACCTCATGCACCTGAAGTAGGAGAAGGTCCTTTGGCATCTCAAGAACCTCTACCACCTAGGAACATTTGATTTTTGTTGTTATTTTTTGTCATGGTGTTCAATTTTGTTGTCATGAACACTAATTTTTGTAATGACTATAAATCTATACACTTGGGCACTTAGTGTTTGTTTGTGTTTGCTTGTGTATTAGTAGTTAGTCAATAATCCTATACCTTCCTCAAATCCTATAAGAAACTTGTTGCTCCTTTTGTTCATTCAAGGATGAGTTTTCATTCAGTTGTGGGGGTATGATGAGTCATTGTTCATGGGTTGCATCGACGTGATCCCATTGATGTGATCACATCAACATAGGATTTGACACATTGACACATATGTGTTGATGTAATGTCTTCTATCGCCTATATAAATGCATGCACCAACCACATTTATGGCATCCATCCATTAGTAGCTAGCTAAACTCTTGCATTTTTGTTTCTCCAAAGTTAGATTATTTTCTAAGTGCCCATAGTAGGAATAAGAAGTATATGGATCTGTATTCAAACATTGATGTATTTGAGCACCTCAGTGTGATTGGCAATAAACATGAACTTTCTTCATAAACCTTCCAGCACTTGCACTTAGCTTAATGTTTACTTTATGAATTTATTATTCAAGCACTTTACTTTAATGCATTTAATTAATTAATTCATAGTAATAATTAAAGGAAATAAGTACAACCATATCGAGCATACGATTAATGCTTGGTAATCCTAATAGTACTTAACGCTTGGTAACCCAATAGCATTATAACATGTTCAAGATGTGTACAACAAATGGGAGTGGATTCTTATGTTAGGATTAGTTAAGCATTAATTATCTATTATATTTATTAATAATTTAAATATTTTATTTTTGACACCTAGGAAATTTAAATAATAAACATAAAATGATAAAAATCATATGCCTTTGTTGAACTTAACCATACACTAGCACTTTATAAGTGAAATTCAAAAGACAACGATCATGTCTGTTAGATTTACTACCTAGACCCAGTGTACTTAGAAAGCTAAACACTATGGAATTTGACTAGATTGCTTAGTGAACGCTAGTGATTCGAATGGTTGGACATAGGGATTACTTGCTACTCATAAAGGTGGATGCAAGTGGACTTGCCATTAGTGGGATACTTTCATAAGAAGGTAGATCTATTACTTTCTACTCAGAAAAGTTAAATGAGTTAAGGAAAAAATATAGTATATATGAAAAGTAGTTGTATGCTATTATTTAAGTAATTAAGCATTGGAGGTTTTACTTATTATCAAAAAAATTTGATGAGCGGTGAGGTACCCCTACACTCAACCATATGAATACGAGTGTTTCACGCACAATCTAATCAAATTCCAAGGACTAAGTGCTTATGTGCCCTTGTAGAATAAGGATGGGTTGGTTGATCATTGTCTTCTCAAGCTTACTTGTATGTCACGATTGTATGGTTTAGTAAGCTTGAGGCATATGATTTTTATAGCTTGTATGTTTTTATGTCCTGCGCTAGTAGGGAAGGATAGAGGTAACTAAGTGACTAATTTAACTTAACTACTCATTAACTAAGTTCTAACTAATCCTAACACCAACATTTGTTCCCACTTTTTGTACACATCCTGAACTAGTGCAACACCATTGGGATTACCAAACGCTAATCGTTACTAGGTTACCAAGTGTTACACGCATGCTCGAAGTGGCCGTGCTTGTGTAATTTAATGATTTTCTTAATTGATCAAAATAAATTGTTGTGCTAATAACAAATATTTAAAGTGCATAAAATAAAATAAATGCATAAGAAAATAAAATAAAAGAAATGTGTAAGAAAAAAATCTCAAGTGCTACAAGGATGAATAAGAGAGCTTGTCTTTATTGCCATACACAAGGTGTGCTTAGGTACACGATGCTTGAATAAAGATCCATCCACACTTTGACCTCCTACTATGGGCACTTGAAAAATACTCTAACTTTTAGACAGACTACAAGAGTTTTGCTACTTGATTGCTAAAAGACTTCTTTTCCAATTGTGCCTGGGCACTATATTTATAGGCTTGGGAGAAACTACTCTAATAATTAGAATAAACTGATAGGGTAATTTCTCTAATAATTAAAATAAAACACTAGAGTAACTGCTCTAATAATTAGAATAAATTGCTAGAGTAACTACTCTAATAATTAGAATAAACCACTAGAGTAACCGCTCTCATCATACCCCCACGACTGAATGAAAACTCGTCCTCGATTTCCTTAAAAAATATTAGGAAGGTATGGGATTATTGACTAATTGACAACTGATCATGGAATGGGATGACAGACTCAACGTGCCCAGTGACGAATCAATAAGCATATTACAACATTGTGGTGAACACTTGTACATAAATGACATCCAAGCCTTTATTTGGCAACTTGTGGAGAAAGAGAGAGAAAGAAAATGAAGCGTGTTGCTACCAATGCTAGGATTGTGCCTTCTGTTATTTATCCATAGCCACACCACTAGACTTATTCTTTTCATAAATGCTCCAGTGCTGATCCATCTTGATTGCTTCCTCCAAGCCCAATCCATTGTTTGTATGATCACCATCTACACACACAACACAGTCACAAATGAGCAAGGATAGATAAACCATAATGCAATTGATACCTTGCCTTCATATGAAGTGCATTAGCTAAGTTATGGTTATGGAAAAAAATGATTCGGAGATTTATCATAGGTGACTATCCAAGGTGTAGGGGTTAGGTGAATAGTAAAATGGAGAAAACTGAAAAATTTATGCCAGGGCCCCACGACTAAGAGTTAACGTCTGGTGGCTATAAGATGGAAAAATATGAGGAATAAGAAAGATGGGAAAAATAACAATGGCAATGTCAATAAAATGGATGCCATGGATGGGGATGAAACAAGAAATGATTGATTGCAAGAAATTTTTAAGGAAAAGAAGTTAACAATTGCACCAAAAAAGGAATGCCAATGGGTCCTCCCTGAAAACACCACAAAAATTTTAGTAACATTTCTAGATAACTTGTGAGCCTCCGAAGTAGCCTCAAAAGGCCCACAATGGAGCAAGAAAGGTCCCTCAGGGGGCCACAGATGACTACAGCAAGTCTCGACATCAAGAATCAAGGGTTTCAGGCCTAAAAAAATGCAAGTTTGGTCACACACACTTTGGTCCCCAGCATATGACCAGCATGTGTACAGCGTCACCAAACTTTAGAGCCCCAAAATCATGTCCAAACAGACCGAATTTGGGCAAGCAAACCCTCTTTGAGCATCACTGGAGTTCCCTATAGCTCCTAGCATCTAAAACCTTAAAATTTGAGCTCAAATCACATGTTTTGAGCCACTTTCAATTGGTCATGCTGAGGTCATGCTGCACAGCGTGACCACAGCATGACCAAACAAGAACAACTCAATTTAGGCACCTCCGGGCAGAATTTTGACATGAATTCATCTCTCGGGAGCTAGGCAACAATTGTACATGTTAACAGGCTCCAGAAAATCAAAATTTGGGCCTCAAACATGGCACTTTCAGTTGGTCACACTGAGGTCATGCTGCATATCGTGACCAAGAAAAAATAGGGCACATCAAGCAATTTCAAGTCCATTTTCAACATGAACTCAATCCCTAGGGGACAGGCAACAACTGTACTGACTCTCAGGCTTTAGAAAATCAAGATTTGAGCTTCAAATGTGTCATTTTAACTTGGTTACACTGCACAGTGTGACCACAGCATGACCAAAGAAAAATAGGGCAAATCAACCATTTTTAGGCATCATCTTCGACATCTGAGAAACCCCCAGGGACAAGCAACACTTGTACATGTTCGAAGGCTTCAAAAACTCACAAGTTGGACCCCAAACATGGATTTTTAATTGGTCACACTGAGGTCACGCTGCACAGCGTGACCACAGTGTGACCAAATCAAATGGGCCCAAAACAGTAGCAAAATGGAGTCAAATTCAGCATCCAGGCCATCCTAGAGAGCAGGCAATAGTTGAGCTTCAACAAATAGGCATCATCATCCAAAAATCAGCTCAAAATAGGGCATAAACATTTGGTCATGCTAAGGTCATGCTAGGCAGTGTGACCAAATCAAATGGGCCCAAAACAGTAGCAAAATGGAGTCAAATTCAGCATCCAGGCCACCCTAGAGAGTAGGCAGTAGTTGAGCTTCAACAAATAGGCATTAGAATCCAAAAATTAGCTCAAAACAGGGCATAAACATTTGGTCATGCTAAGGTCATGCTGGGCAGTGTGACCACAACGTGACCAACCAAAAGTATGTTAAAAAGCCTCCAAATTAGCTCAAAATAGATGTGCAGAGCCTGCTCAACCTTAGGCATGTAGATCCACTCTGAAAATGGATCTCACAGGTCAAAATGGGCTCAAAATGCATCATAAACATTGGACATGCTGATGGTCACACTGGCACGATGACACTAGCGTATGCACAGTGTAAACACTAGGATGCTAGACGCTAGACGCTGATGCCAGGACACGCTGCAGATACGCCAGAGCCAGATCCACGCACACCGAAGGCTTTGAAAAAGAAAAAATAGCATAGATCTGCAGATCCGGAGGCTAGACATCCAGATCCACTCGTTTACTTTAACATTCTTTGTACATTTCTCATTTTTCAGCATATCAAGCTCTTACGCTATGGATCACACACACCAGTGTAAGAGATCTTGGTCATGCTACATCCTGTACATTGTAAAATTCTATGCATCTAGTCAAAACGCTCACACCTGTCACCCAACCTACATTTCCCACATCTGGTAACCATGGATCTTCCACACAAATCTGAATCCTACACTCAAACCTGCATAAATACCCCGATCTCACACTAAACAAGAGTGGGCAATTTTGGGGGGAAAACTTTTGGGTTAGCAATTTTGAGCATCCTCCTCCACACTCTGGGCAACACTTTGTATGCTATAAACCAAACTTGGTTACACTGAGAAGCTTGGGCACACCACCCTATACGCTGAACAAGTTTTGGATCACGCTGGATACCTTGGAGCCAGAAACCTGCACCTTCCTAGCGTCTGCATTTCCACCGGGGCTAAACATCTGACTTGCAATAATCTGCAACCATGTTCTAACCGATGCACATTTGTAATCTACATTGTTTGCATTTTTTTCCAACTAGTTTTTTTTTTTGCATTATTACATTTTTTACAGTTGTTTACATTCGCTTCGCTGTACATGCTTGTTTACATTCTTTTCCGTCATTCATACCCATTTATGCCTAACCCAACGCATCACATCTGCATACGCTAGGGGAAGTCCTTGTTTGATCTACATGCAGATCATCCAAGGCACGCTACCTTCATTTTTCTAGCTTGCCCTCACGCGAAGGCAGGGTCTGTTATATCTCTTTGGAGATCTTTAGGTGTTTGTTTTTCTTCTAGTCTTACATCAACGATTTTGGATAGCATAGTTTTTGGTGCTAGAAGGAGGGCATACACACGTTGTGCTCAGCATACACATGCTGTGCCTTAGCCTCAAACATTGTACCTAGTTTCCACACGCTGGACAGTTAGTCACGCTGTAGTTAGTCATGTTGGATAGTTAGTCACACTGGATAGTTAGTCACGAGTTGGTCACACTGGACAGTTAGTCACATTGTAGTTAGTCACGTTGGATAGTTGGTCACACTGGACAATTAGTCACATTGTAGTTAGTCATGCTGGATAGTTAGTCATGTTGTAGTTGGTCACACTGGATAGCTAGTCATGCTACAGTTAGTCACGTTGCAGTTAGTCACGCTGGATAGTTAGTCACATTGGATAGTTAGTCACACTGCAGTTGGTCACGTTGCAGTCCAGTCACATTGCAAATGTTGTACCCTCAGCCTGGACCACACGCTGCACTTGTTGCCTTGTTGCCTTTTTCGTATGCTGCCCAGTGACACATCACTGTGGAGTCTTCCCAGATCTTCAACATACATGCCCACGTAATCCTCATACAAGAACAATATAACTACATCTGTGTGAAGATTTAGGCCAACCTTCCCATTGACCACACAGAGAAGGAGGCGAAATGAAACTTTGAGGGCATATACATGGGGGGTCATGAATTCACTCCCTCCGCATATGACATCATCCTCCTTTCTGAGCCCTAGCACCGACTCATCTCCCAGCTCCTTATGGAAAGGAGCCAAAACTCATGGTGACCCACTGAGGAGCCCTAAAACCAAGATGAGGAAGATGAATTCATGGCACAATTTGAACATGAGGATTCTTATTACACCCTCACTCCCTGTGCTTATGTGAACCCATCATTCCACCCTTGCATGGGACAAATGGCCCCTCACCAAGTGTCAACGAGCACACAAGCACCAGTATCCCGATAGAGATTACCCACATCCATCTCCACCCAGTATATACCGCATGTGAAAACACATGGAGCCCCTTTCATCACGTTAGCTCCATACATCCAGGGTGTCACTTCATAGTTTGTGGCTAGGCAAAGAACCATACCCCTTATTCAACAATGCACTCACTTCAACGTGCCACACCCCACAACCACAACTTTGAACGTTGCTCCATAGCAACAAATAACAACCCAACAATCTCCCCAACCAACTAACATGCCTACCACCAAAGAGTGGGAAGAAGCCAAAAAGATTATGCAAGCGTTAGTTGAAGAGGTAAAGCACCTTAAAATGGAAAACACTGAACAAGTTAAAGTACTGGACTTCTACCAAGATGATCCAATTAGCTCTTCAGTGCCACCATTAGCTTTACCCAAGGGAATCACACTTCCATAGTTAACCAAGTACAACGAGAAGGGAGACCCAAACGCTCACTTTGTAACATTTCGATTAGAGACCCTATTGCTTCAAGCTTGGCCCCACACAATCCTACGAGTGTTCACCATGTCCCTAATGGACAGTGCCTTAGACTGGTACCAAGCCCTGCCACATAACTCCATATCCTCTCTGGAGGATCTGTTACATCAGTTCAGCACCCGGTTTAAGTACAACCTCCAGCCCCAGGCCACACTAGACACTCTGATATAAGTGAAACAAGCACCACTAGAGCCTGTGAAAAAGTTCATTCAACGATGGAGCATAGCCCTTAATGAACTTCATGAGCCCATCCTTGAAACATATTTGCTTACAATTTTGAAGGGAGCCGTGAATGACTTCATTAAGTCAAAACTATACTACCTAAGTGCTCAAACATTGAGCCAAGCCTTCATGTAGATCAAAAACATTGAACAAGCTACATAAATCAGCAATGATCCTGCCTATGTGGCTTACAAGAACCAACACGTTGCTAAAAAAAAGACAACAATGAAAACTATAGCTGTAAGCACAAATAAAACAAACACCAATACCAACCCGCCTACAACAATAGGGGCCACCCCAAGGCCCAACTTTCAGCTCAAAGATCACTCTAAGTATATGTTGCTACCCATGTGACCCTCTGAAATACTAGAGCAACTCCTCAAAATCGGGAAAATCCAATACAAACAAGTAGAGGAGAATGCCCGCCGAAGACACAATAGGTACTGTGAGCTACGAAGGAACCCCACCTTACCAGTGCCAAATGAGCCCCCAGTCCCACGACACTTCAAGTTAAATCAATTCTGTCACTACCACCAGATGTCTAGTCACAATACCGACAAGTACCATGCCTTATAGGATGATCTTCAGACAATGATAGAATAGGGCCAACTCAACATCAATACCCTAAGTCAACCTAGCATAGATGATGCCTCCTATGTCATAAACTTCATTAGCATAGGAAGCAAACTAAAACCTGGGTGGAAAAATTTCATGATCCATATGCCTTAGAAAGGCAATGATCCTCTCCACCTCCACAAGCAAGAGGCCTCCCATTGTCATCCAGGTGCCACCTCGAGCACCTGCAAAACCTTTCGTGGTCAAAGTACCACCGCAATCATCTGCTAAGACATTAAACTAGCATGATGCACTGACCACAATCGCAAAGAAACCTTTTGTCATCAAGGTGCCACAACAAGCTAGTAAAACACCAACAACTCCTCCCAAACTACCATTTTTCATAAAGGTGTCACCACGCAATGGCCCCTCACCTACCCAGAGCCCAACCGTAGGCAGCATCTCAATCTCTTCTCCCTCAAGAGTCAACCTTGCCAACAACATGGGTAAGCCTACCAAATGGCAGCAGAAGAGGAAAAATGAACAATGAACAACATCCATAGCCAAAGCAAAGGCCACACCAAGCAAGAAACAATTGAATGCTGGGGCCTCTGCCCCTAATCTCAAGCAAACCAAGCCCAAGCCCTCTACGCAAGAGGCCCATTCCTCAACCCACACGAAGGAAGCCAAAGTCAACACAATGACCAACAACACAAACTTCATAGCTGTACTAGCCCAGGTAAAAAACTGCTCAAAAAAAGAGCACAATGATGAGCTTGTATGACCTGGTCATGACTTCAACCACTCACCACGAAGCCTTGACTCAAACGTTAGCATCCATTCTTGTTACATAGGACATCCCCACAAACGAGAAATCCATCCGTGCAATGATTTCAAAACACACACCACAAGGATTAGGTTCAAACACCTTAGCCTTCAGCGACGATGTAGTTAAAGTCAACCCCAAACGAGGGGAGGTCACAACAGCTCCATTGTCGATTAGTGTACGTGTTGGGCAATATACCATTCGCAGAGTGCACGTTGATGATGGTGAAGCAACAAACATAGCTTTATACTTCGTCATCGACAAACTAGGCATGGCAGACGAGATCATGCCAATGAAAACCACATGTTTAAAATCCTTCAATGGATCACGTGTCATAGTTAAGGGCACAATCAACTTAGCCTTTGTGGTAGGAGAATAATTCCCCACCAGTGCAAAGTTCACTTTCATAGAAGAGATGCCAAGTTTCAACATGATTCTTCGCAGACCTTATTTAGCCCGACAATGAGTCGTTTCCTCACTGATACATCAGGAAATCCGCCTTCCATACGAAGGTGGAAAAGTCATCATACATGGTGATAACACTCCCTTTCAAGCCATCCACAACATAGACATGTCACAAGTCTTGAAAGAAGAGTCTCTTTATGGAACACCCATGACAACAAACGCAACACCTAGAGCTAAAACACCTGAATGAGTGGTAAAACCTGAAAGCCTCCCAGAGCAACCAAAACCAAGCATGCCTCCTAGACCACGTTCGGCTAGGAAACAACCACACGATCAAGGCTCCCCTGTGGCCAAAAACACGTCTGATCTCCACCCACTCTTCACCTTTATTCATTGTGCATACGTCACCTTCGTTAGCATTGTACTAGCTTACACATTTACATGCAGCTCAAAAAGGCCTTAAACTAACACATGGCCCAGTACAGCTTTAAACTACCACGCACGGCCCAGAAAGGCCCTAAACTACCACTTTTCGCATTTTTTTCTATTTTGCTTGTGCATTTAGGTTTTGTTTTTAGTAGTTACTACTTGACATTGTGTTCTCTAGTTTCTTCTTTTGCAGGATCACCTAGACGTACGTGCATGCATCCACACATCGTCCTGGCATCATGACGGTCAACTGATACCACAGAATGTCCTGGCATTATGATAATAAACTGACACCATAGAGCTTTGTCTGAAATGACAATAAACTAGCACTCATCCAACATGACATTAAACTGCCACACTCATCTACTAGAGTCTGCTAAGACTATACACTAGCTTGCCTCTTCAGAGTCTGCCAAGACTATAAACTAGCACGACACCGTCCGCTACAATGATAAACTGGCAACATCCAATGGGTTATGACATAAAACTAATCCATGACAGTCTGCTAAGATCATAAACTAGCAACATCATCACTAGCCTACAGATCTACTATTGCATTCAACTGCCTATGCTCATCAAAACCTACTGCACGAAACTAATGTTGTTCAACATTTTGCTTGCTTGAAGCTCCACATGGTGGCTCCATTGCACCAACTGCATTCAGGTCTGAAGTGTTTAAGCTAACATCACTTGTGGTTTTCTTATCTTCTTGGAGTTGTGTTTGTAGGATGACACTCTGAGGTGTTCACACACAGATGCACTTCATCACGATGACAAGGTACCACATTATTCCTAATGCCCACAACCGAGTCAATCAAACCGTTCACAAGTACATTTCTTACTCCTGATGCATCCCCTATCCTCTGTTCCTCAGTTACATCCCATTCATCCCCAAAATTCTCAATGCATTGTTGCTCACTGTAACTCTCTAAGTAGTGGCAACACAAAATGATGCACAACACATGATGACAAGCATAAGTAGAATACTAAAAAAATGTTCTTTACACAAACATAAAAAAAGCAAAGAGAAAAAATCCAAAACAAGATCATTGGCACTTCCCATACATGCCCTAGGCAGGAAGGTAGTTGTCTTAAAGGAAACACTCGTGTCTTAAACAATCATGTTGCATCTCACCATGTGGCTTTGGTAGTTGACAACAGGTTCCCTTAAACATGGCACAAGGATCTCATTTCTCCAAGGGACGCACTTCCTCACCGCATGACTTTGGTTATTTACAATAGGTTCCCTTAAACACAGCACAAGGGACCTATTTCTCCAAAGAATGCACTTCCCATGCCTTGGTTCCAAGTCTGCTAGATACTAGTTATCGACAGTGACCAACATGACTTGTTCACAAGAGAGCATCCCTCTCCTGCATCCCTCTCCCACAGTCTAAATGAAACGACCCCATGATCAACCCTTGATCCCTCCCAGTCACAATCTACATGTACTCCTAAACATGGTGTGATGACATCTGGCCATAGCCAATGGACAGTGCTGGATGCCAAGTCGATCATGGTGTTTTGTACTTCTTTGTTGACGCCTCTCGGCTAGATTCCTCTAGGCGTCAACAAAGAGGGGCCAATGAAAACACCACAAAACTTTTAGTAACATTTCTAGACAACTTTTGAGCCTCCAAAGCAACCTCAAAAGGCCCGCAATGGAGCAAGAAAGGTCCCCCAGGGGCCCACAGATGACTACAGCAAGTCTCAGCATCAAGAATCAAGGGTTTCAGGCCCAAAAAAGTGCAAGTTTGCTCACACACACTTTGTTCACGCTGCCCAACGTATGACCAGCATGTGTACAGTGTGACCAAACTTTGGAGCCCCAAAATCATGTCCAAACAGGTTGAATTTGGGCATGCAGACCCCTCTTAAGCATCACTGGAGTTCCCTGCAGCTCCTAGCATCTAGAACCTTGAAATTCAAGCTCAAAATCACATGTTTTGAGCCACTTTCAATTGGTCATGTTGAGGTCACATTGCACAGTGTGACCAAACAAGAATAGCTCAATTCAGGCATCTCCACGCAGAATTTCGACATGAATTCAAATCTCGGGAGCTAGGAAACAATTGTACACGTTCACAGGCTCTAGAAAATTAACATTTGGGCCTCAAACATGGCACTTTCAGTTGGTCATGCTAAGGTCACGCTGCACAATGTGACCAAGCAAAAATAGGGCACATCAAGCAATTTCAGGTCTAGTTTTGACATGAACTCAATCCCTAGGGGATAGGAAACAATTGTACTAACTCTCAGGCTTTAGAGAATCAATATTTGAGCTTCAAATATGTCATTTTAACTTGGTCATGATGAGGTCAAGCTGCACAACGTGACCATAATGTGACCAAATAAAAATAGGGTAAATCAACCATTTTCGGGCATCATCTTTGACATTCAAGAAACCCCCAGGGATAGGCAACACTTGTACATGTTTGAAGGCTTCACAACCTCAAAATTTGGGCCCCAAACATGGCATTTTCAGTTGGTCATGCTGAGGTCATGTTGAGGTCACGCTGCACAATGTGACCACAGCGTGACCAAACCAAACAAGCCCAAAACAGTAGCAAAATGAAGTCAAATTCAACATCCAGGCCACCTTGGAGAGTAGGTAGTAGTTGAGCTTTAACAAACAGGCATCAGCATCCAAACATTACCTTAAAATAGGGCATAAAAATTTGGTCACGTTGAGGTCATGCTGGGCAGCGTGACCAAACCAAACGGGCCCAAAACAGTAGCAAAATGAAGTCAAATTTAGCATCCAGGCCACCCTGGAGAGCAAGCAGCAGTTGAGCTTCAACAAACAAGAATCGGCATCCAAAAATTAGCTCAAAACATTGCATAAATATTTGGTCACGCTAAGGTCATGCTAGGCAACGTGACCACAACGTGACCAACCAAAAGTATGCCAAAACAACCTCCAAATCAGCTCAAAATAGACATGAAGAACCCTCTCAACCTCAGGCATGCAGATCCACTCCAAAAATGGGTCTCACAGGTCAAAATGGGCTCAAAATGCATCATAAACATTGGACACACTGATGGTCATGTTGGCACGCTAACATTAGCATATGCATAGTGTAAACACTGGGATGTTGGGACGTTGGATGCCAGACGCTGACACCAGGACACGTTGCAGACACGCTAGAGCTAGATCCATGCATGCTGATGGCCTTGGTAGAGTAAAAATAGCACAGATCTATAAATCCAGAGGCCATACATCTAGATCCACTCTTGTACTTTAACATTCTTTGTACATTTTGCATTATTGAGCGTTGTGGATTACACACACCAGCGTAAGAGATCTTGGTCACACTACATCCTGTACATTGTAAAATTCTGTGCATCCAGTCAAAATGTTCACACCTATCACCTGACTCGCATTTCCCACATCTGGTAACCATGGATCTTCCATACATATCTAAATCCTGCACTCAAACCTACATAAATACCCCGATCTCACACTAGACCAGAGTGGGTAATTTTGGGGGGAAAACTTCAAGGTTAGCAATTTTGAGCATCCTCCTCCACACTCTGGGAAACACTCCGTATACTAGACACCAAACTTGTTCACGCTCAGAAGCTTGGGCACACCACCCTGTATGTTGAACAAATTTTGGATCATGTTGGACACCTTGGAGCCAGAAACCTGCACCTTCCCAGTGTCTGCATTCCCATCGAGGCTAAACATCTGACTTGCGATAATCTGCAACCACGTTCTGACCAGTGCACATTTGTAATCTACATTGTTTGCATTTTTTGCCAGCCAGTTTATATTGTTTGCATTATTACACTGTTTACAGTTGTTTACATTCGCTTCGCTGTACATGCTTGTTTACATTCTTTTCCATCGTTTGCACCCGTTTACTCCTAATCCAACACATTGCAACTGTGTACACTAGGGGAAGTCCTTTTTTGATTTGCATGCAGATGATTCAAGGCACTCTACCTTTGTTTTTCCAGCTTGCCCTCAGGCAAAGGCAGGGTCCGTTGTATCTCTCTAGAGATCTTTAGGTGTTCGTTTTTCTTCCAGCCTTACGCTAATGATTTCAGATAGCACACTCCCCAAAGCAGGCTCATGCCTTTTATGCCCTAACAAACCCACAAACCAAAGAGTTCGTAGGCTCTAGGAATTTCATTTGGAAGCAAGAGTTAAAAACTTACCCACAAGAATTCACCAAAGAAGAACAATACATCAACCCAGAAATGGACTAATGATAGAACTGACAATGAGGTGGAAAAATGGGGAGAAAGATGGAGAGCAGAGAATGGAATGGAATTCCAAGAACAAGTTTTTGTAAAGTCCCTTATGTATTTCATGGTTAAGATAACTAAGTAGAACTCATCCCAAATCTAGACTTAAACCAACCACATTTAGTGACCTCGCATCAATACACTTTACCAATCCATCCACTTGAAGCAACAAGAATGCTCATAAAGAATCACAGCTATTCTGAGGAGAATGAGATGGAGAAGTAGGAAGCAAGAAAGGGCCTTAGTTAGAGGGAACCTTCAGGCATGGGTAAGATGTCTTTCCAGTTTTGTAACCAGTGCTTGTAGCCCATATTTCTTTATTATGTATAAGGAGTGTGCTTTGAATTCTCCCCTTTTTTTATTTTTTATTTTTGCGTGCGAACCACACCATTCAAAGACTTATTTTTATTCACTCAGCTTCCTGATTTTTGAACAATGTTAGAATGGTGGAAAACCCAAGAAAAAGCATCCAAGCACCCTAGAGAATGGCCAGCACAAATGCATCAAATCCCCTTGAAGTCACATCCTTATCATCCTTTGAGTCTTTCCTTGGTTTGAAAAGTACCCAGCCACCAATTCATTAAAAGTTTACTTAGAAAAAGAGGGACTGTACAATTCCAAGCCAAAGAAGACCATAGAGTTGTATGGATAAGTGGAATCATTGCCTATTTTACCAAAAGAACCATACCTTAATATCAGCATCATAATTCAAAAGTAAAAACCAAACATTAGCAGTCAATATGATATGATTCAATCCATCATCATGAGCACTTATTGGATGATGAATAAAAGTAAATTAAGAAATCAAAAAAATAGTAAAAATATGAATGATGGTGTAAAACAAAAATAAGAAAAGCTGGAAAAATGTGTAAAACAAAAATTCAAAAAGAATTGAGGGCCTAGAATAGTTAGCATAGGTAGCCATCTCCCCCATGACTAAGTTGGAAGGAGGATATCCAAAATAGTGAGCAAGGTTGTCCATCAAGAGAGGTAGCATGTGTATTGGCTGTCCTAAGCTCCGGGAAATATTTGGTTCATTGCATGTTGATCAAAAGTTTCTCATTTGGGCTCTCAGGTTTGTATATTGTCATGGCCCCTAAAGAAAAAGTTGCATCAATAATATAAGGTCCTTTCTACAATGTTTGAGATTTAGTACATTGTGGCACATGTGTGGAATTCTAGTAGAGAACCTTATCTCCTAGCTAATATTTAACTTTTCTAATTCTTAGGTCATAACGTTGTTTATTGAATGCCTTTTGCAATTCATTAGATGATACAGTAGCTAATCAATTTTCATCTAGAAAGTTAAGGGTTACTAACCATTGTTTCTATGCTAGATCAAGGTCAAGGTTGAGGTCATATGCTGTAGATAGTGTATGGAGCTTAGTTTGAATGGAAAGCATTGGTAATTTACCATACACTACCGCATAGGGAGAGTAGCCTATAGGGAGTTTCCATCTAGAGCGGTATGCCCAAAGAGCATCATTCAGTTTAGTGCTATAGTCTCGCCTAAACTTGCTAATGGTTCTTGTCAATATCTTTGTAATCTCCCTATTGGTGACTTCTGCTTGACCGTTCACTTGGGGATGGTATGGTGTAGTCAATTTATGCTCAATCCCTAAGCATTGCATTAATTTCTGAAAAGTTGCACCTATGAAGTATGTACCATTATCTGAAATAAGTGCACATAGCACACCAAACTTGTTTATGATTTTTTGTTGAACAAATCATGCA
>MNCI01004170.1:1607139-1619120 GCA_015680685.1 Gnetum montanum | reverse complement strand
AAACCTTTTGTGGGGAAGAGGTGATAGGTTCCAATTTTAAAATAAACCCGCTCTTCTGTCATCAGCTCACCAAAAGCGTTATCTCTGCCATAAGCCTTCTCTAACCAATCCTTTTGCACATCAGGGTCTGATCAGGTAGATAACCGAGTAACATGGGGGCCTGAATTTGGAAGGTTTAACACTTTCAAAATCACCTATGCAGAAAAGTGAACCGTCACACCACAAATGTTAACCGTGGTGCCTTGCTCCTTATTGTGCCAGAATAGGTATGTTTCACCTAAGTACCAGGCACCACACTCAGATAGGACAGGACATAAGGGAGACCCTTTAAGGTGATCTCTAACAACCTCAGGAACAAACTCTGCAAAAGGTTCGAAGTTAAGCTCCACGATCACCGCAACAATTGTGGACTTCGTATGGATAGCCTGAACACATTTTGGGGGCAACGTGAGTTGTTGTCCCGATTCAGGCACAACAGCAACTCCTCTTTCTGCTTGCCCAGATCGTCCTATAGGAGGTTCTTCTTGATGGATGCTAAATGATTGCACCTCCTATTCTACATGTTATCCGACAGGGACTCGTCTTCCACCTCTCCAAGGTTGTTTTGCTCCACCTTGAGCAGGACCCTCTCGCTGAGCATGTTTCAGGGCCATCTGCAATCACACGGGCCAAACGTTAGTAAAGTTGTTTTCAAAGTTAAGTTATACCTTACTACATGCCTTTAATTAAAGATCTTATGTTATCATGTGATTGTGCCTGAAAATTATAATAATGGATCCTATGACTTAGGTGGATTTCATTTTAATCTCCCAGTGTACTAAAGTCATATGATTTTTGGCACAATTTTTCTAAGTGTTAGTATTAGTTACCCTAATTGATGTCCTTTGGGTAATGAAAAATTTCAAAAAAGGTAGGCACTTTTCGGTAGGTGTCCCTCCCCCACGACTAAACTGAATACTCTGGGTTCAAGCAGGTTCAAAAGGAATTAAAATCAAAGCACCAACGTGCAAAATATAAGTAAAGAAGCAAGGGTTACATAATCACAAGTCGTAGAGAAAAATTTCAAAAATTCCCCCCGCGTAAATGACAAAATGATGCTAAGTGTTGTGGTGGGGGTTCCTATTTATAGAAAAATAGCATGCGATATCGCATATGGTACATCGTGTACGTGATATCACGTGGGATGCGATTTCGCATACGCGATATCTTGTCCCTAGTGATGTGGGACACATGGAAAATACCAAATTTTTAATGATTTTCTTGAAATTAATGGTGCAAGATGAGGAAATGGGAAAGCATGAAGATATCCTAGGGTAATTTCATTAATTTGAGAGGCACGCTTAATGATAATGATGTGAATTTAGCAATTAAAAATTTGGCAATTATGAAGAAAAGGGAATGTAATGGTACATTGGAACGTTAAAATTTGGAGGGATAATAATAGGGAAAGAAAATTATGAAAATTAAGCTGAGGGTAAGAAATTGTGTGTTCTAGCTAGAGAATTAATGAAGATTACAACAAAATTACACAAGTGGATCCTCCCCAAAGTAGGTTTCAACCTATTATGCCCTTGTGTAATCACACTTAAAGTGTCCATGGGCACTAGAAGGGTTAATTGTAATCCGCACTAACTTCACAAAACACACACATGTAAATATCACTGAAATGAGATGAAAATTCTATGCTACATGGGACACGAGCTGTAATTACACAAACAGTGAGATGAGACTAAGTGTAGAAAGGGATCGTAGAGATCGGGACATGAGGTGACTGACCTAGGGCACAATGAATCTTGCATGTAAAGCATGATTAAGGTGTCATTAACCCATCGTTCCAAGATTAGGATCAAGTCCATCCTTCTAATTAGTGACATCGCATTTTTTCATCCCATGGTGAACAACTATGAGAGTACCATAACAACAAGGCGTACGATCACTTGGCGTTTAGTACAAGGGAGGAGTGATTTTTGTTTTATGGCACTTATTTTTTTCTTTTCTTTTTCACTTTACTGAATCCAGAGAAGCCACCAACCATTAGGCATGGGTGCATGTCTTTCC
Source organism: Gnetum montanum (assembly GCA_015680685.1). NCBI lineage: Eukaryota > Viridiplantae > Streptophyta > Gnetopsida > Gnetales > Gnetaceae > Gnetum > Gnetum montanum. The sequence goes on along the minus strand of MNCI01004170.1, from coordinate 1,617,062 downwards.
AATGGGACCCCCTAGAACAGCTTTTGAATTTTTAGTGCCCTTTTGATTACTCTTACTCCCATTTTTTATTAGATCTATAAGGATCTTAGTACAACCATATTGCATGATAACTCCCATAGGCGTCACCAAAGAGAATCCACAAGTCCCCTTGATGTCACACCCTAATCATTCACTCTTGGTCCATCCTTCTTCATTCTAGGTACAATGAACACAAAATTAATTTTAAGTTGTAGAAATGTCAAGAATAACACTGTACCCTTGAATAGAACCTCTTTATTTATAGAGTGAATGAGTGGGTGTAGTGGGCGCACTATTCCAAATAATTGATCACTCATGACTTAATAACATAGAACACACCTCAACCAACAATCCACATGAGTGTTTTATTTGTAGATGAGATTACTTACAAAAACATGAAAATACAAACACACAAAAAGATAAAACAAAAAGTTGAAAAATGAAAAACTGGAAAACAAAAAAGTTAAAAAATCAAACAAAATGAAAAATATTTATTAATCCTACTTGTTATTGAAATGGGGGGTATCCCCCATAACTAAACGGTTGAGTATGGCAAGGATTAATAAATGAAAAATGAGGATCCTTGCATATTGGAAATATTGAAATCGGTTCATACTTATCCCCTTGGATTTCACACACTTTATAATAAACACAGTGGGGCACTTCATATGATGTAGTTCCTAGATAACAAGTTGACCCACTATAATGTTTAGGACCATTAGATGGTATGCAAGAATTGGGCTGATGCCTCCCATGGTTGTGTTCATTGGGCCGTATGGTTGTTGGAGTGTTAGTTGGTGGCCCTGATGAAGTTACATGAGGTGTTGGGTTCAAAGGTAAGGGTGCACCACATTGTTGGACTTCTGCTGAGTTGGAAGGTGCAGTAGCCTCTGAATTGTGTTGTCCCTTCCTACGGCCATGTTTAAAGAAAGGACGCCTTTGATGTTGAGGAGGATTTTCACTGCTATTAATAGCAATAGCACAAGTGTTGTTCGTGGGTTGTTACTATGGCACAAACACCTTAGGAACAGTTGGTGGCATTGTGGAAGGAGGGAAAGGATAAGAATGTTGAAAGTTAGGAGGAATGTAAGGTGCGCAAGGTGGTGGTTGTGTTGGAGGTATGGGTTGATAATATTGTGGAGAATGGTATTGTGATGAGATAGAGTATGTTGGCCCAGTTGAAGAAACAGGGTGTTGGACATGATAAGCATTTGGATTCGAAAAATGTGAAGGATGCCTCCAGTCTAAGGGTGGATTCCCCCATGACTGGGATTGTTGCCACTATGATCAAACACAGTATCTCTGTACGAACTTTAGATGTAACTTATTTTCCCAATGCTCATGTAGATGTAAAAATATTGGGCATTAGCCCTTGGGGTGATCGTACATGCATATGTTGCATTCATACTTATGATTAGTAGTTGAGCACTTATTCCCTTTGTTCTTTTTCTCTGAATGTCTACTGTTTTGTCCTGCTTCTTGGGTTGTCAAAACTCTATCTCCAAGGGTGTTGATATATTCTCCACACTTTTGATTTATCCATTCCAACATCTTATTGATCTTTGCCTCGGCCTCTTCTAACGATTGTTGTATTGGCAAAGATGATGTTTCCACCTTGAGATTTGTTGATCTCTCCTTTTCATGACCATGGACCTTTTTTAAGTTGAAATTTTGGTCCCGTTGATGTTTTTCAACACTCTCCCATGTAGCTATTTCTCCTTCTTCTTTTGCTACCTGCTTAATAAGCTCTTGGATTTTATGGGTTTGTAGAACGTATAGTTGACCTTTGGCATACGTTCCTAAGGTCTCTCTTGTTTCATTACGTAGCCCATCAATGATATGGTACATTAGCCTTTCCTCAGAAAACCCATGCCCTAGACAGTTGTTTAACAGTGAATAATATCTTTCTAAGGCCATGTCCAAGGTTTCATGCTGTGCTTGTTTCCATCCTTGGATTTGTTTCCTCAAGGCTAACACTCTTGCGTAGGTTTGATATTTTTCATTAAACACCTCTACCATTGTTGACCAGCATCGTATCAAATTTTTTTTTAATGATCTATACCATACTTTTGCTTGGTCAATGAGTGTCATAGGGAAGAGCTTAAGTTTTTGCCAAATGTTATCAATATTATTCCATGTTCAGGCATCGTAGAAGGCTAGTAAATGTTGATGTGGATCTAAGTCATAGCCTCCTAAAAATTTGGGAAAGTTATTTAAATTGAGCCTGGGTAGACGGCTCTCTTTATGATGCCTACGTGAGATTCGAACAGCCTCTTGTATTAGTGTTAAGCTTGTAGTGGCTAGTGGGGGTTCATCATCATTGGGTAAGTTATGTCTTCGTGTGTTGTGATGACATTGTTTTTGTTCATGCTTATAGGAAACTCCCACTTTAGGTTGTATACTCCAATCTTCATCTTCATATAGCTCATTGGTCCTCCAATAAACTTCCTCACCAAGTGTGGCTTTATTATCATCTTGTAGGAGAGGCATTGTTGTGTGTGAATTTATGTGACTTTTTATAATTACTTCTTTTTAAGAGATATATCGTTAAGTCCTTTACAGCGACCTTGTATGATATAACTAATCTAGATAACTAGCACCATCCCCGGCAACGGTGCCAATGATGAGTGGCTAGGTACCCCTACACTCAACCATACAAAATGAGCATCGCACGCACAATCCAGTTGAACTCCGCAGATGGACTAGTTGTGGTACCTAGATAGTTAGCCTTAGGTCGCAGTTCCCTATCTTCCCACCTGGACTAGTATTGCATTTGTCACGTATGGTTTAGTCCAGATGAGGTGTATGATGTGTTTCCTAATCTATGCTACTCCTGAAGGCAGTGGAAAATAATATTAACTAATCTAAGCTGGGAGGAAAATGGTAAGAAAATCTAATCTATCCTAAGTGTGACAAGCAACTGATTCCTTGATCAACTGTACACATCTTGGACCTCGTGCATGATTACCACTGGGACTACCAAGCATAGATCCTAGGTATGCCACTGGGATTACCAAGCATAGATCCCAGATACGCCACTGGGTTACCAAGCGTAGATCCTAGCTACACCACTTGGCTACCAAGCAGTCACACTTAAATGCTCATAATCAAATCGTACTCGTTCCGCGTTCTAGGAGTTTAAGGGTGAGAGAGAGAAAATAGTAAATAACATTAAATAAATAACAAAGTGAATTCTACAATGATGAAGTAATCTCGATCTTTATTGCCAGTCATGTGTGTGTCCAAGTACGGCACACTCGAATAAAGACATCGTACAATTACATTCACCACACTACGGGTAGACACACACTACGGGTAGACACTGGAAAAAAATCTAACTCTGGAGGGATCAAACTACCAGAGCTTCGCTACTCTAAAACTGGGATCCCTAAATAAGGAAGAGCTGCATCTTATTTATAGATATGGTGGCGGACTGCAATATCGCGTACCCAATATCATAGGGAAGACACGATATCGCGTACGCGATATTGCGGCCTATGCGAATCGCATCTCATCACCTTTCTTGGTTGTTTTGTCTATGACTTCTACTTTTCCTACCTTTAACCCCATGGTATTTTTCTTTATGACCATGTCTAGATATTGAAGGAGAGGGTGAAGGAGATGATGAAGGTGAAGAGGAAGAACTTTCATCATGATGGTGTCTGCTACCTTCTCTTTTGCGATCTCGACCCCGATCGTGATTGCGATCAGAATGTCCACCTTTATCATGAGCTTATGTTTCTTTTTTAGATCCTTTATGCTTGTGGGTATCAGAACATGGGTTATGAATAGTGGAATGAAGGTTCTAATACACAACCCCTTGGCCAAAGTCAAGGGGAGGAACATCATTGTGTGGGCAACTCCCTAAGGTAGGTTCACCACCCTCATTTTCACTTCAGACATGTGAGGCATCCTAGGACCACTTATCCTTTAAAGACTTATGATGTCTATCCTGTTGCAAGTCCCTTTGACGTTGTGCCTCTATGGGATGGTATTCTCTTGAGTCATGGTCTTGCACAACGTATTCTACATGTAAGTGCAGCATGCCAATTTGTGTGAGAATGAAAAAGCATGCTCGAGACTGAATGATCTAGAGGTAACACTATATTACCTTCTAAGTCTCACCAACACAGTTCATCTTGATGGAGGATAAAGGTGAATTCTAGTATATACTCATCAGGATGAATATATATACCACTTGAACTTGTTGAGGGATTGGTGGATCAATGTCATGTGTATTACGTCGTTGACTATTTCCTGTTTTAAACCTAGGTGGTGAGGTGCTTTCGTATGAAGGAGACATACTTTTCTATTAAATGTGTAATGTATTCTTATTTATTATTTTCTCAACCAACCCTAAGGGTTCATTCCAACAATGTGAATGATTTCCTATGTCCTAGTCAGCACACAAACAACTAAGTCCCCGATGATGGTGCCAATGATGTGCGGCAAGGTACCCCTATGCTCAACCATACAAATACGAGCATTTCACGCATGATCCAATCGAATTCCAAGGGCTAACTGCTTATGCACCCTTATGGAACAAGGACGAGTTGGTTGATCATTGTCTTCCAAAGATTACTTGTATGTCATGATTGTATGGTTAAGTAAGCTTGAGGCATATGATTTTTTTAGCTTTTATGTTTTTATGTCCTACACTAGTAGGGAAGGAGAGAGGTAACTAAGTGAAAAATTAAATTAACTACTCATTAACTAAGTTCTAACTAATCCTAACACTAGCATCTGTTCCCACTTGCTATACACATCCTAAACCAATGCAACACTACTAGGATTACCAAACACTAATCGTTACTAGGTTACCAAGTGTTATACATGTGCTTGAAGTGGTCATGCTTGTGTAATTTAACGATTTGCTTAATTGATCAAAATGAATTGTTGTGCTAATAATAGAAATGCAAAGTGCATAAAATAAAATAAATGCATAAGAAAATGAAATAAAAGAAATGTGTAAGAAAAAAAATCTCAAGTGCTACAAGGATGAATCAAAAAGCTCATCTTTATTGTCATACACAAGGTGTGCTCAGGTACACAATGCTTGAATAAAGATCCATCCACACTTCAACCTTCTTCTATAGGCACTTGGAAAATACTTTAACTTTCAAAAGAACTACAAGAGTTTCGCTACTTGACTGCTAAAAGACTTCTTTCCCAATTGTGTGCCTGGACACTGTATTTATAGGCTTGGGAGCAACTACTCTAATAATTAGAGTAACCACTCTAATAATTAGAATAAACCTCTATACTAATTGCTCTAATACTTAGAATAAACTGCTAGAGTAATTGCTCTAATAATTAGAATAAACCGCTAGAGTAACTACTCTAATAATTAGAATAAACCACTAGAGTAACCGCTCTCATGAAAAGTTCACTTTGATGATAGACCACAAAGTACTTTAGTTTCTAAATTCCAAAAAGAAGTTAACTACTCAAGCACAAAAGTGTAAAAGCTAATGTAATGGTTGATGCATTGTCTAGGGTGCATGTGGTAAATTTCAACATGCCTCATATGATATGGATGATTTTACTAATTTGTATGAATATGATAATAATTTTGGATAGGTATGAAAAAGCCTCAACAAGGCATTGTTGAGTAGGATAGACCAATGAAGGAACTATCTTATTCAAGATAAATTCTATTCAAAAAAAATAAGGCATGTGCTTCTAATTATGGTTTTAAAAAAGAAAATTTTATTTGAAAAGCATTGTAGCAGCATGGAAAGTCATATGGATAGAAATAAAACATTAGAGCTTATGTCTAAGTAATATTTTTAGCCAAGTATGACAACCAAAATTTTAAAATTGGTGAAGATGTATTTGACATGTCATAAATTCAAAGAAGATAAAGGAGTGGATGAATATTACATACCTTTACCAATTTTCAAAGATCCATGGAAAAGTATATCAATGGATTTTTTAAGCAATATTCTAAAGATCAAAAGTGGAAACAATGCTATTTTGTTGTAGTGGAAAAGTTCTCTAAGATAACACATTTCATTTCATGTAAAAATATTAGTGATGCTTCTCACATTGCAAATTTTTTTTTCTAGCATGTTATGAAATTGCATGAAATCCCTTTGAATCTTGTCAATGATAGAAAAGTGAAGTTCACTGGTCACTTTTTAAGATCCCTTTGGAAACTTTTAGGGACAAAGTTTAATTTTTCTAGTGCATATCATCCATAACATAATGGTCAAATAGATGTGGTGAATTGATTCTTGCTAAATTTTGAGCTATTTATGTGATGGACAGCCCAACCAATGGAAACATTTGTTATGTCATGATAAATTTTCATATAATAATGATTTTCATGTTGCCACTGGTAGAAGCCCATTTGAGGTGAACCATGGTTTTTTTCCAAATATGATGAACAATGTGAAGAGCTTTGAGGGAGAAGCTTAACTTAGTGCTAATTGTGTACAAGAGATGATGAATCTTCTTGCACAAATAAAGGAAAATCTAGAAAAGAAGGCTACAGAGAAAATCCTTAAGAGGAATGAGAGCAAGAGAAAGCCTAACTTTTCAATTGGTGCTCTTTATTGGATGTATGTGAAGAAGAAAAGGTTGATAAACATAAAATCTCTCAATCAAAGAAAGCACACTCTCACATGGATGATGATCAAGGCACCATGCCAAGACTCTATATATCTCTACTATTCTCTCAACTCACCTCTCTCTCCATAGAATCTCTCTTCTCCTTGAGACTAACCTTGTTCCTTCTAATTACCCTAATTAGACTTCTCCCTTGGATTATTATTTATAGCTTGTTAGTGTGATCTTTCATCTTCCCTTCAATTTTCCATTAAATTTTATGTCTGTTAAAATTTGCATGAGATGTCTCAAAGAAAAAGTGGGTTGTCTCACCCAAAAGTAATTGTTAATAGTTGGGATGTCTTAACTCTAGCTGGGACATCTTGATTCTAGTTATAACATCTCAAGTTTGGTTGGGAAATCTAAAAATCATGTTGGAAGATGAAAGGTCATAGAAAGAAGCTATAAATAAGAGTCCAAGGAAGAAGTCTAATTAGGCTAATTAGAAGGAAGAGGGTTAGTCTCACGAGAAGAGAGATTTCAAAGGTCTCTTAAGATCTTGTGCAAGAGGAATTCAAGAGAATCTAGGGAGAGAGAGGTGAATTAAAAGAAGAGTAAAGAGAGATAGAGTCTTGGCAAGATGCCTTGATCATCATCCATGTGATACCGTGATTTCTTTGATTGGGTGTATGTGTGAGAATTTGATTAAATCTCTTATATTTTCTTGGAAATTTGTATCTCCATTCATCTATAATTTCTCAATTTGAGCAATAATAAAGATTTCCATTTCTTTTCTTATTCAAATTTTTCTATTTTTTTTTTGACATTGAGAGAGCTTGGATTATGGAATCCATGAAAGCTCCTCATCAACCATACGACTAGGAAAACTTTCAAGTTGGCAACTCCAAGTTAGGAAAAAAATAGAAAAAGATAAGAAAAAATAAAAACATATATGAATCTCCAAGTTCATCATGGAAAAATATTTATGAGATTCTTTTTTTTGGTGTCCCAATAAATATTTTTTTTCATGTTTTTTTGAGAGAACTAGCAAGGAAATGTCACGATAGCACATTGTGTAAGTGCATGACTATAGTTGCAACTCCAAGATCAATTATGTGTGTTTTGACTATGTATTCATGTGATCTTTCTTATGTGTTTGGATCTCAACCCTAAGTACTAGAAGAGATTCTCATTTGATTATGCCTTGTATTAAGAACAATCACTATGTGATTATAGAGCCTCATGCTTTGCAATGTCACTTGAGTGTTTGTGAGTGATTAATGGATGTTATGAGTTGTGGAACCTTATTGTAATATTCTTTATCATAATTGAAGATAGCTAGTTTTTTTTCTAGCATATTTATTATTTTTAATATGTATGGATTTAGTGGGATTTTAAGGTTAAAACAAATGGAGTGAACCTACTCCATGTTCCTTCCATAAATTTTGTAATAAACTCTATCCCTTTTTTACGTAACTTAAGGATGGTTTAGTTAGTTAATCATGGAGGTATGATGAATAATAAAATTAACAATATTATCTATAATATTTTAGATTCAATATTATTTTTTATATAATTTTAAAATCATAATTGTGATAAATGGTTATAAATATGGACTCATCTCCCATATTTATGTTATCTTTGGTCATAATTATAGCTAAAATTTTAGAGTTTGTTTTTGTGGCCTAGTAATAGTTAGAAATATCCTACAACATGGATTTGATTCAATTGTATAATGTATTATTTGAGTGGAATATATTTAGACATATTTCATGGTTGCAAATAAGATTAAGAATAATTCTCTTTTATTGTAGTAATCTAACTTAGCGTAATTTTACTTTTGATTGCCATTTACTTTTCTATGTAATTTAGTATAATAATAATATTTCCATCATATATTAATACATTAGCAAAATGAACACAACTTAATATCAAGTGTAACATGTATTGACTTGGTAATCTTAGCAGTGCTATTACTTGATTTACTCGATGACGTAATGCTTGAGTTTAGGATGTGATAGTAGGTTGGAAAATAGACACTCATTGTCATAGGCTAGTTTAGGATTTATTTTTATTATTTATTAATTATATTAATTAATTAATTAATATTTTTTCAATTAGTTTAGCCATTGACCTAAAAATATCCACCATCATACACCTCATCTAAACTAAACAATGCATAAACATGAGGACACTACTAGTCTAGGTGGGAAGATAGTGACTTGCAAATCAAATAAAACTATAATATACATTGTTCTAGTCCATCCATGGAATATGACATGGTCTACTTTGATGCTTGTACATTATATAATTAAGCATTGGGCATAATCACCACTCATTAAGTATAAATATGATTAAAAAAATATTCTGGCTCCAACACTCATTAACTTTCCCCTTAAAAATAATATGTTACTAGTGAGAGTAATCTAATGTTGGTTTATAAAAAAACTATTTTTTATTCTTACATGAACTTGTGAAACTAAAAATGTTCTTTTAATTATGCACCTAGACACATTTCATTGTTGGAAATAAGATTGAGATTAATTCTCATTCATTGCAGCACTCTAACTTACCTTACTTTTACTTTCAATTGATATTTAATTTTCTATAACATTTAGTATAATATTTATGTTTTTATCATACATTAATAAATTATAAAAATTATTGTGACTTGATCTCAAGTGTAACATGTATTTACTTGGCAATCCCAGCAACACTATTGCTTAGTTCACCCAATGCCATAATGCTTGCTAATCTCAATAGTGGGTACATGAATTTAGAATATGACAAGCATGTTGGAAAATAAACATTTATTATCATATGCTAGTTTAGGATTTATTTTCATTATTTCTTAATTATGTATTAATTAATTTCTATGTTTTCAATTAGTTTAGCCATGAGTCTAACAACATCCACTATCATATGCCTCACCTAGCTTAAACCATACATTAACATAATGATTACTACTAGTCTATATGGGAAGATGGTGACCTGAAAATTAAATGAAAATATACTATACATCAAATCATCAAATAAAGAATCTAAAAAGAGTCCAAAAATTTTAGAAATTCCGTTTTAGGTTTTCATCTTTAAAACCAATCTTGAATTCTAGGGTAGAAAAATGATCAAATGTTACTCTTATTTAGAAGCACTCTTCTTACTAAACTATTTCTTATAAAGAGAAAAACAAAAATATTTTTAAAGAAAAAATAATACATTAATTAGGGATAAATAACAAATAGCAAAAAAAGCTCAAAACTTCCCATTACTATGCCTTCAAAATAAAAAAAAATTAATACTATAGAAAACAAATTAATTGTTTAGCTTTCATTAGGATCTTTTTTTCTCTACATTTT
>MNCI01004170.1:1581480-1606712 GCA_015680685.1 Gnetum montanum | reverse complement strand
AAAAACCCCCTTGTGCTTAAAACAATATCGTATGGCTCATGTTGATTTATAAAACACAACTATTTTTAATTTGTAAAACTAAAAATGTTCCTTTCATTATGTTCTAAATCCAAGAATTTTTTAAATTGGATAAATTTCATATTTTTATTTAATTACATTCCTTTGAATATAAACATAATATTTTCCTAGTAAGAGCATAGCTTAACACAAAACTATCATATAATCTTATTGGAATTAAATCCATGACCTAGATTTTTCAAAATAAAAGTATTACAACTATGCTAACATCTCATTTTTTCTATTTAATCAAATAAACAATGTATTATTGATAGTATATCCTAATTTGTATGTATTATATTACTAGTTTATACTTTGCCTAAATCATAATGACTTTATTATAACTGATAATAAAATGTTAGCCTAGTAGTAATACTCTTACTTTAGAAACTTCAAGTTATGAGTTTGATTCTAGTAGGCAATTTTAAGTTATAAAATTCTAATTTGATTATATATCTTGGTTGTAAATAGTATTAAAAAAATTTCAAATTTTAAAAAAATGCTTTTTTTTTTATTAAATCTTCAAAACATTTATTTTAAGAATAGCAAATAAAGAACATCAAAATATTCAATCAATAACAAAAATGCTTTAAAAATAATAAAGGAAAGGAAAGCTCCAATGGTTTTGGTGATGCCCTTATAGGTATTCACCCTTATAACTAATTCTTAAAAACTTCCTCGCTAGGGTAGGAAAAGGATTAAGCTTTAGCCTTATTTAAAAACACCCTCATAGGTTTTTACTTCATAATAAAGGCTTCTTTGTTAATAGCTAGAAAGAGTAGCATCAAGACTTAAGTATAAGTTAAGGGAAGTGATGAGCCAAGTGAAATTTGATGCTAGATTACTTTAATAATTATCTTTTTCATGGAGAAGTCACCTCTTCTATGATTGACCCATAAGTCCTATTTTTAGAGGAATGGTCCAAAGTCAAAAAGATCATCAAGACACAAAACAATTAGATCTATATTCAATTAAAAATATCACACTTATTGTTGTCGCCCATAAGTAAAATCAATAATACTTCAGCTTAACTTCTAACATTAATTTCAAAGATGCAATAAGCTGACTAAACCAAATTGAAATTATATTAATTTAGTAGAATCATATAATTTTATAAATGAGATGTTATCTAATTCGTGGCCCTGCTCTACTATCTCCATAATGCAACAACTTTACAACCTTAAAATATTGTTGGTTGTTAATTGACACAAAGCCTCAACACTCTTCTTAAAAATTGAGTACATAAAATTCAATTTGGTGTGGATTCTCTCTTGAGTATTCATTCCCATGTTCTTACATTTTGAGATTCTTATTGATATTGGGGGTGATGTACAAAAATAATCTTTTGGATAATCAATTGATATCGAGGATGTCAATATTAATTGATGAAATCTCGATAGAAGTGGATCGCTAATCTTGTTATCGTGATCATCAATGTTATTCACCTCCTTCCATATAAATCAATATCCTAAGTTCTTTTTGAGTCTTTTCCTACCAAAATTCAAGGTATTAATCTATATCACCTCCACTATAGGAATTGATATAACTGCCATCAATACTCATCGTGCCCACAATTCTGTACAACACAAAAGCTATAAATAAGAATTAGTTCTTATCAATATATACTATTGTAATTGATTATCTTCGATGTACAAAAGTACTAAAGTACTAAAATGCTACTCTACGATGTTAAAAACTAAACAATTTCAAGGTTCATCAAAGCCCCTGACTAGCCTGTGGCTAGTGCCTAGTCATAAAGAGGAGAGACATATATATTAAAGAAACAATGATATACCTATAGTTGTTGCAAGAAATATAAAATCATTATCATTTTTGTAAAATAACATCAAGATCTTGAAATGCTAATATATTGTTGGATATATATTAAAACAAGCATTAGTTCTCACACAAAAATATAAGGGATATACTTGTCCATAAACAACAAAAATAAAAATGCCCATTGTCCATTGTTAATTGTCCATAGTATATAACATTTACATGATATCAAAAACATCAACAAGAAATAAAAGTTTTGAGGCTTGATTAATCCTTAGAGCCTATTTCCACTTCCATATACTTCTTAAAACGAGAGGGTTTAGGTCCCTCATCATCATCATGGATTTGATAGTGGACATGTTTTTCAATGTCTACCATCCTCTTATCCATAGTGGTGACAGTGGAGCTAACCTTCTATAGGAATGAGAGGATCTCCTACTAGGTGAATTGAAGTTCATGTAGCTGGGACTAAACTTCATCCTAGAAGCCATGAAATTCACTGGACTTAAGTGCTAGTGAAGAACTAGGCTCCTAAGACTCCCTCAAAAATGACCCAACCTTCGTATAGATCTTTAGAGAATGGGCAAAGGTATCTTTCTTCAAAATGAAAAGGGGCACCATTGTGCCCATCTACAACTCAAGGATGCCACACTTCTAGAGGATCATTGAAATAACAAAGGAAAAACATAATTTCAAGGCATCATCATTGTAATGATACACAAGATACCTGATTGGGAGGTAAGAAAACTTTTCTTCCTCCCCATACTACAATGCTTTCATCATGCAAAGTGTAGGGCTTAGCACATCTATAGTATGCATGGAAGGAAGAACGTTGGTGATGATCATCCTTGCCATCATCAAATGTTTAGGCTAAAGGTTTACGAAGTGAAAACCCTATGCCTAAAGCTAGCCACTATTAGTCTTACCAATGAATTGGTGGAAAAGGTCATAATTTTCCTTTGTGCTTACCTTGGACTTAAAAATGTCCTTCCCCTATGCCAGCAATTCAAACCACTCCTATGATCTAGCTGCCATGACCTTAACCCACATCTTGCAAACTGAAGATACTAGGTATCACTCTAGAGGGTTGGCCTTAGTAAGATGAGGTTTGAGGTTCTAGTAAAATTCCAAAACCTATTCTTATATGAACCAGTCAAGAAGAGGCCTAACAAACACCCTACATTCCATCGTCTCTAGTTACTAGAGCACCGTCATGTCCATGTGGTTGAACCAATTTGTGTAATTAGCCTCATGATGCCAAGGAACAATCTTAAGCCATTTTCTCCTTGACAAATGAAAGAAAGTTAAAATGTTAAAGAAATTGAAATTATTGGCAATTTCCTTGCTAAGGCCCATACTCGCCTATACCTATTGTTATGTGATAGTTGATTAGGCCATTATATACTATTGGATGGCTGCACTAACAACAAAAGAAAACAATATTAACATTGCTCTTATGATTTGGGAGAAATCCTAAAACCATGATAATTCATCTTACCAGTGAAGGAAGAGTGGGTTTTACGTGTGATGAGTGGCAAGGTATCCCTACATCCAACCATATGAATACAAGTGTTCATGCATGATCCAATCAAACTTCAAGGATTAAGTGCTTATGCGCTACATAGAACAAGGATGGGTTATGTAGTCATTGTCTTCCCAAGCTTACTTGTAAGGCATGATTTTATGATTAAGTAAACTTGAGGTATATGGTTTTTTTTTTTTTTTTGCTTTTTATCTTTTCTATCTTAATCTCCTAAGTGTGTGCAATGCAAAGATTTAATTAAATAATGGATTTTTGTAACTTTAATATAAATCAAATCCTAACATGAACATCTATTCCCACTCTTTAGACACATCCTGAACTAGTGTAACACTACTAGGATTACCAAACACTAGTCATTATTGGGTTACCAAGTGTTCCACGTATGCTCGAAGTGGTCATGCTGGGCGTGCTAATTTGTTGATAAGTAATAATTAATAATTCAATAGAAATAACATCAATTAACTATTGAAAGCATTGAATAATAGTAAATAACATGAAATTCAATAATTAAGCTATTTTGAATGTTGCAAGATTTATGATAAAGTTCATCTTTATTTTCGATCACAAGGTGTGCTTAGGTACACAATGCTCGAATAAAGATCTATTCACTCTATGACTTCTACTATGGGCACTCAAAAATAATTCTAACTCTAGAATAGAAAAACTGCAAGAGTTTGTCTAAGGGAATAAAAACTAATGTCAAACCAAGTGCCCCTGTCTCTTATTTATAGGCAACGAGATAGGCTTTGACATTGCATGTCCAATATCACTTTGACATCTTTGATATCACGGATCTGATATCTAGGGTCCGATATCAAGGCTCATCATACCCCCATGACTGAATGAAAACTCATCCTCAAGTTCCTTACAAAATATTAGGAAGGTATGGGATTATTGACTAAACGACAATTGACAATGACATGGAATGACAAACTCAAAGTGCCCGATGAATGGATCAACAAACGTATTACAACATTGGTATTCATAACCATTGTGGTGAACACTATACATAGATGACATCTAGACCTTCATTTGATAGGTTGAAGAGAGAGAGAGAGAAAAGAAAATGAGGCACATTGCTGCTGATGTCAAAAATGTGCACATCGTTGTTCATCCATGGCCACATGACCAAGCTTGTTCCTTCTGTAAATGCTCTTGCTCTAGTCCATCCTAAGTGCTCCCTCCTATCCCAGTCCATTGTTCATGTAATCACCATTTGCACACACAACACAGTCACAAATTAACAAAGATAGATAAGATATAATGTAATTGATACCTTGCCTCGATATGAAGCACATTTGCTAGGTTGTGGGTATGGTAGATACTGGGTTAGAGGTTTGTAACTAATAACTATTGAAGGTGTAGGGGTAAGATAAGTAATGGAATGGAAAAATTTGTGACAGGCCCCCATGACTAAGAGTGAACCTCTAGTAGCAATAGGATGAAAAAAAAAAAGAAAAATGAAGATAAGAGGAATAACAACGGTGAAGCCAATAAAAATGCATAAAAGGGTAGAGAAAAATGGATGTCATAGATGGGGTGAAATAAGAAATAGTTGATTGTAAGAAATGTTTAAGGGAAAGAACTTAACAATTGCACCAAAAAGGAATGCCAGTGGGTCCTCCCCAAAGTAGGCTCATGCCATGTATGGCCTAACAAACCCACAAACCAAAGAGTTTGTAGGCTCTTGGAATGGCATATGGAGACAATCACTAAGAATTCACCCACAATAATTTACCAAAGAATAACAATGCATCAACCAAAATATAGACTACTCATAAAATTGGCAATGAGGTGGAATATGGGAAGAAATATGGAAAGAGAAGAGAGAATGGAATGGAATTCCAAAATCAATGTTGTGTAAAGTCCCTTGTGTATTGTGTGGTTAAGGTGACTTAATAAAACTTTAGTCTAAATCCAGATACAAACTAACCACATCCAGTGGCCTCGCATCAACACACTTGACCAACCCATCCTCCTGAAGCAGCAAGAATGCTTCCACTGAGCCATCACCATTCCAACAACAGAAGAATAGAGAGGAAGGAAGTGAGAAAAGCCCTTAGTTAGAGGCAACCTTCAGGCATTGGTAACATTTCTTTCTAGTGCCATAACCAGTGCTTGTAGCCCATGTTTATTTTATTACATCTAAGGGGTGTGCTTTGAATTCCCACCAGTTTTATTTTTTTTTTCATGGGAACCACACCATGCAAAGACTTATTTGATTCATTCAAATTTCTAATATTAGTTGATAGTAGAATGGTGAAAAACATCCAAGTACCCAAGAGAATGGCTACTACAAATGCATTGAATTCCCTTGAAGTCACACCCTTTTCAATCCATTTGAATCTTTCTTTGGTTTGAAGAATACCAAGCCACAAATTCATTAATAAGTTTGCTTAGAAAAAGGGATAGTACATTTCCAAAACAAAGGGGGACCATAGAGTTGAATGGATGAATGGATGACATGGACTCATTACTTGTTTTATTAAAAGAAACCATATCTTAGTGTCAACATTAAAAGTCAAAGGTAATAATGAAACATTAGAAATCGACATCATTATAGTACAACCCACCATCATGAGTACTTATTATGTGATGAGAAAAAATAATTCAAAAAAATGCAACAAAGAAAGAAATAGTAAAAATTCCAATGATGGTATAAAACAAAAAAAAGTAAAGATGAAAAATGTGTAAAACAAAAAAAAAACAAAAGAAACTAAGGACTTAGAATAGTTAGCATTGGTGGCCATCTCTCCCATGACTGAGTTGGAAGGAGGAGATCCAAAATAATGAGCAAGGTTGTCCATTAATAGAGGTAGTGTTAGTACTAGCCATTTTAGTCTCATGGAAAGGTTTGGTTTGTTGGATGTTAACCAATAATTTCTTCTCTAAGCTTTCAGGTTTATAGATCATCATGGCCCCTAAGGGAAAAGTTTGATGAATGATATAAGCTCCTTCCCATAGCATTTGAAATTTAGTTCATTGTGGCACATTTGTGGGATTCCAATAAAGAACCTTATCTCCTAGTTGGTATGTAGCTTTTCTAATTCTCAGGTCATGATGTTGCTTGTTGAAGGCCTTATGCAATTCATTGGATGACAGGGCGACTAATCAGTTTTCATCTAATAGGTTAAGATTCATTAACTATTTTTTTGTGCTAGATTGAGATCAAGGTTAAGGTCACATGCTGTAAATAGTGTATGAAGCTCAACTTGGATAGGAAGTGTTGGAAGTTTACCATATACTAACTCATAGGGAGAATAGCCTATAGGGAGTTTCCACGTGGAGTGGTAGGCCCAAAAAGGATCATTTAGTTTAGTGCTCCAATCTCACCTATATTTGCTAATGGTTCATGTCAATATTTTTTTGATTTCCCTATTGGTGACTTCGGCTTGACCATTTTCTTGGGGATGATATGATGTAGTCAATTTATTCTCAACTCCTAAGCATTGCATCAACTCTCAAAAAGTCACACCTGTAAAATGTGTACCATTATCAAAAATAAGTGCATGAGGTATGCCAAACCTATTTACAATTTGTTATTGAACAAATCATGCATCGGTAGATGATGTGTAATCAATAACAGCAGCTACTTCTACCCACTTTGTAAAATAGTCAACAACAACGACAATGTATGCTTTTCCATTAGACATCAGTGTAATAGACCCCATAAAATCAATACCCCATATGTCGAAGGGTTCTAAGGGTTGAATCCATTGTTGTAGACCCTTCATTCTAGTAGTCATTCCCCCATCATTTTGGCAGCTCTCACAAAATTAGACAAAATGATGGACATCTCAAAATAATGTAGGCCAATAATATCTTGCAAGCAAGATTTTAATGGTTGTTTGTTTCTCAGTGTAATGACCTCGACAAGGGCCCTCATGAGCATCTTGGAGAACTCGTAATTGATCTATATTGGGAACACACCATTGGAACATACCTTGTAAAGGTATCCATTGATTTCCATGAAATTTTTGACTCAATGAAGAAACTGTTGTTTCTTTTTAACATCTAGCACTTGTGGTGTTTCTTGTGTGAGAAGATAGGTAAGAATGCTATTATACCAATTTGTATCTATGGGTAATTGATTTTTTATTACACCTACAAAGATGATTTCATCAGGGAAGTGATCAAAAATTGGGTATTTGTCCTCTTTGTTATCCCATCACGACCAAGATAAATTATTAGCAACAACATTTTTGGCGCTTTTACGAGCGATCATCGTAAGATCGAACTCTTGCAAGATCAAGAGCCATTGTATGATGTGAGTGCTCACCGTTGGTTTATTCATCAAGAACCAAATTGCACTATGATCCATGTGTACAAATATCTTATAGCCTAATACATAGTGCCTAAACTTTTCTAGTGCAAACACCATTGCCATTAACTCTTTTTCTGTTATGGTGTAGTTGAGTTATGCACCAGCAATACTTCGACTTGCATATTGAATGTAATAGGGATGTTTTTGGTCATCTAATTGTGTACGTACAACTCCTAAAGCAAAATTGGACACATTATTCATTATATGGAACAATATGAACCAATTAGGAGCTTGTAGAATGGGTGGTTCTATGAGCTTCTACTTCAAGGTTTGGAAAGCTAGCTCACATTCCTTGGTCCATTCAAAGGGTATTTCCTTTTTCATTAATCCTACCAATGGTTTTTTGATCTTTGAAAAGTTCTCGATGAAGCATCTATAATAACCAGTATCTCCAAGGAATGATCAGGCGTCTTTTATAGTTTCAGGTTGATGAGTGATTTCTTGGATGACTTTAATTTCTTTAGGATCTACCTCTATCCCTATTTGTGGAATTTTATGCCCTAATACAATGTCCTTTTGGACCATTAAATGGATTTTCTACTAATTTAGCCTTAGGTTGGTTTCAACACATCGTTTTAGTACTTACTCTAATCAATCCAAGGCTTTTTCAAAGTCCACTCCATAGGTGGAGAAATTGTCCATAAAAACCTCCATACCATTTCCCATTTGCTACTGAAATATACTAAGAACCAAACATTGAAACGTTGCTGGAGCATTGCACAAGCCAAATGGCATCTGCCTATATGCAAATGTCCCCCAAGGACTCATGAATGTAATTTTGGCTTGGTCTTCTAGTGCTATCTAGATTTGATTGTACCCATTTGTAACCATCCAGAAAACTATAATAACAATGCTCTGCAATGGTATCTAAAACTTGGTTAATGAATGGCAATGGGAAATGGTCTTTAAATGTTTCCATGTTTAATAGCCTAAAGTCTATACACACCCTCCATTTACCATTCGTTTGGGCACAATGACTAATGGATTAACCCATTCATTGTCAACAATGGGGTAGATGAACCCAGCCTTCAGAAGTTGTTCAATTTCTTCTTTAACTACTTGCTTAAGCTTTGGGTTCAGTCGTCTTTGAGGTTGTCGTCGAGGCTTCATAGAGGAGTTAGTGTAAATTCTATGTTGGCACATCCTAGGATCTATTCCAGTTAATTCAAGATATGGCCAAGCAAAGGCTTTCTACCTTTTTTATCATCCTTAGCATTCTTTCTTTTTGTTGAGGAGTGAGCTTAGCATTAATGATTACCAGTTTTCCATTCTTGAGAAATGTATACTCCATACTAGTGGAAAATGGTTTTAACTCAAGGAGATCTTTCTTAAACTCGTCAGGGATTTCCAACTTCCCCCAGTTGATATTTTCAGTGTCAGTACTTGGAAGTTGGAAATGGAGTTGTTTTAATGCATCTATGCTATCAATATAAGCACAAGTCAAGCTCTCAGTTGGTTCCATGCATAAAGTTGAATTGCTCTCTTGGTCAGCTATCAGCCATTGGGTGAATTCCTATCTTGTGGCTGTTGCATACAAGCATCTTTGTATGTCAGTTACTTGTGCACACTGATTACATGCAAGCAATGTTAAGCATTGTACAAATCAGGACTTCTGCACGCAATTGCACCATGTGTCATTATATGTGATGTATGGAACTTTCTTCTTTTTGATCTTCCCAAATATATTTTCTTTTGATATCTCTAGGGAAAGATCATGTATTTCTAAGTGCACATCAATCGTACTTAGCCATGCTCTTCCCATTATGATTGGGAAGTCCCCCTTGTCATTCGTAACTTGAATCACTAGGAAATTGACTGGATATGACCACCCACAAATAGTGGTGACAATGTCCTCCACTAGTCCCAATGGAATAGTGATGGACTAGTCAACCAACTCTAAATGAATATTACTCTTCTTTAATGGAGGTAGGTTCCAGGCTTTGTACATTTCTTGAGAGATTAAGTTAACACCAAAACCTAAATCCAAAAGAGCTTTGCAAGGCTCATTTCTAGCAATTTGAAAATATATAAGAGGACTTCTAGGATTAGAGAATTTCCTTGGAAGATGACCAACTTTAATCCAATCAATGATGGCATGGGTTAACATAACAGTGTGCGTTGAGTATGGTGTTTGGTTCGAAGGAAGCTCTAAAGATTCAAAAGATGGTGAGGCATTTGAACAATTAGCCACTTGTGGTTGTAAGGACTTGGTTAGACTATTGGTTCTAAAGAAAGGTCTCTTCTTTGATCGGTTGTCCAAACCAATAGTAGGTTAAGGATTGATAGCCCTTTTAGCATTACATTGTTGTGGCTAGGTAGGAAGCTCACCCTGCATAGTTGGAGTAGGTGGCAATGGAGTTGAGGGTGGAAGAGATGTGGTCAGATGAGAAGAATAGTACGTATGTGGAGCATCACCCCTAAAAGAAGAAGTTCTATAGTACTCAGGGGTTTGGTAATGAGGCTGAAGAGTAATGTGACTAGTAGAGTTATGTGGAGAGATCAATTGCTAAACGTAATACATGTATGGATCAAGTTGATGGTAAGGGTACTGTTGACATGGTGGTGGCATTTCCCATGATTGTGGGTGTTGCCACCATTGATACTATTCATTCTATTGTGGTGGAGATCCACTAAGATAATATGTTAAGGGTTGGTGGAACTGCCTTGGGTTACCTTGAGGATAAGATAACCTTCTGGGTGCTTGACATTTGTTTAATCATGGGTTTAGTGCATACATCCCAGACTCTTGTAGATGTGACACCACTGGGCAACATCCCTTAGGATGGTCATATTGGTAAATCTCACATCTGCCATCATCATTTGTGTCGGAATCGACAACCTCTTCAATGATGGCAACCTTGCCCTTACCCTTGTTACATGCATACTCAACTTCTTTATTTTTTCTTCTCTCTCAATCACTACTTTGTTCTCTAGACTCATCTACTATTTTTAATATGGTTTGAAATTTTTCATCTAGGGAATTCCACATTTGATCCACATTTGCCAATACTTTTGACACAAATTTTTGAATAGGCAAAGTCTTTCTATTCACCATCTCTTCAAGTGGTGACTCTTCTTCATCTTTGCAAAACCTAACTTCCTTCTTTCAGAGGGAAGGATCTTTGTTATACTTCTCTGCACTTTCTCTTTTCCTCAACTCACCTTCCTCCTTCATAACTTGCTCCAATAATATTTGTATTTAATGGGCTCTAAGCTTAGATAGCCTTCCTTGGGCATAAGTTTTCAAGGGTTCTTCACTTTTTGTACCTAAGCCCATCTACGAGATGATGTAGTTGTTCCTTTTGCGAGTAACCATGGCCAGGGCAACAATCTAATAATGTATAATATTGATCCATGGTAGCATCCAAGGGTTCATGTCCTCCTTGTTTCCATCCTTGAATTTTTTTATGCAAGTTGGACACCTGGGAGTACGTTTGATACTTATCATTGAATAGTTCTAACATGGTACTCCATCGATGAATAGATTCTAGTTCTAAGGACCGGTACCAGCTTTTTGCTTCCTTGATCAATTTCTGTGGAAATAATTTTAGCTTTTGCCACTCTTTTTCTATATTTTGCAAGGAACATGCATTGTGGAATGATTGTAAATGGTTTTAAGGATTAGCATCGTATCCCCCTTCAAATCATGGAATGTTATTCATGTCTAGTCTTTTGTTCCTACTATCCTTCTGGTGCCTAGTTGGGATCCTAACAGCCTCTGTGATATCTAACATACTTTGGGTGGCAAGTAGGGGTTCATTGTAATCATGTTGTCTATGGAGTCTATGATGCCTATGCTATTCCCTACTCTCCCTTGTTTTGTGATGTGTCTCTTTGGAATGCCCTCGTCCCCTTTCTTTACTATCTTGTCACTGATTTCTATCTTGCCTACCCTTATCCTCATGCTCTTGTCCTTTGCAATTTCATTTAGATCCCAAACGATAGGGGGAAGGAGATGATGAAGATGAAGAAGAAGAAGGACTGGCACTGTGACGGTGCCTATCATTTTCTCTTTGGTTATCGTGGCTTTGGTCGCGGTTACGATCGGAATGTCTGTCATTATCATGCATTCATGTTCCTTTTTCAGACCCTTTGTGTCCATTGGTACCAAAACTTGGGTTATGAATAGTTGAATGAAGATTCTAATACCCAACTCCTTAATTGAAGTCAATGAGAGGAATATCGTTTTGTGGAAAACCTCCCAAGATAGGTTCACCACCCTCATTTTCACTTAGGACATATGGGACATCCTGAGATCACTTCCCTTTCATGGATTTGTAATGTCTCTCCTATTGTAGGTCCCTCTAATGTTGTGCCTTTGTGGATCGATACTCTCTCAAATCATGTTCATGTACAATGTACTTTGACTATAAGTGTTGCATGCCAATTCATGTGAGAGCATGAAGAACCATGCTCAAGATTGAGCAATCGAGATGTAATATTATGTTACCTTCTAAATCACACCATTTTAGCTGTTCATCCTAGTGGAGGATAAAGGTAAATTTTGGTATATACTCATTAGGATGAGCATATACCAAGAAAAACTATTAGGGCACTGGCAGATCGTCATGTGCACCCCACCTTCGATTGTTCATGGTATTAGACCTAGTCAGTGAAGCACTCTCATAAGAAGAAGGAGACATGATTAATTATTTAGTGTGCAATACCCTTTTCTAGTGATTGTAGGATAGTTAACTCTAAGGGTTCATCTCAATGATGGAAATATTTCCTAAGCTCTAATCAGTGCACAAATAACAAAATCCCTAGCAACGGTGCCAACGATGAGCAGTGAGGTACCCCTACGTCCAACCATACAAATACAAGCGTTCATGTGCTATCTGATTGAACTCCAAGGATTAAGTGGTTATGTGCTACACAAAACAACGATGGGTTATGTAGTCGTTGTCTTCCCAAGCTTACTTGTAAGGCATGATTGTATGGTTAAGTAAACTTGAGGTATATGATTTTTTTTGCTTTTTATCTTTTCTACCTTAATCTCCTAAGTGTGTGCAATGAAAAGATTTAATTAACTAATGGATTTTTGTAACTTTAATATAAATCAAATCCTAACACCAACATCCATTCCCACTCTCCGGACACATCCTGAACTAGTGTAACACTACTAGGATTACCAAACGCTAGTTGTTACTAGGTTACCAAGTGTTCCACATATGCTCAAAGTGGTCGTGTTGGGCATGCTAATTCATTAATAAGTAATAATTAATAATTCAATTGAAATAACATCAATTAACTATTGAAAGCATCAAACAATAGTAAATAACATGAAATGCAATAATTAACCTATTCTAAATGTTACAAGGTTTATCATAAAGTTCATCTTTATTTCTGGTCACAAGGTGTGCTCAGGTACACAATGCTCGAATAAAGATCCGTTCGCTCTATGACTCCTACTATGGGCACTCTGAAATAATTCTAACTCTAGAATAGAAAAGCTACAAAAGTTTGGCTAAGGGAATAAAAAATAATGCCAAACCAAGTACCCCTATCTCTTATTTATAGGCAATGAAACAGGCTCCGACATTGCATGTCCAATATTGCAAATCTGATATTGAGGGTCCAATATCAGGGCTTATCAACATGGCAACCAAACCCCACTAATCGTTGTATTCCCTTCAAAAGGGATGTTGGGATAGAAAATATAAAAATAAATCAAGGCCCTAATTCTACAACTTAGAACCCTAAATTGTGCTACTCTCATCTATATAGGATATGAAATGCTGAAGCAATGGCTTTATATAATAAGACCACCACCTTACTTTCGACCTTTATTATAATTTAAAAATATCAAAATTTATTGTTTATTCAATATAAATTAGCATCAAACCCTATCAGTTCAATCATTTGGATTAATATATGTGAAACTCCAGCTTTTGAAATATCAATTATTATTGTGTTTGCACTGATAAAACTCAAGGCATTCAGGAAAATAATAGGCATATTGATCTCAATCACTTTAGGCTAATAGAATTGAAAATGTATAATAGACATATCAACTAGTATCAAAGCCACACTATTTAGATGCGATATAATAGTCAAAATTTAGTCATGTTCAAACTAAATCGAACTAATCAATCTACATCGATATATTCATATCAATTTAGTATAATTGGATCGATGCTTATATTGAAAACTTGAGTTCCATTATAATAATATCAAACCAGGTCATTGGAATTAGTATAACGTGATTTGGTTTTGTAGTGAGCCATCAAGCCCTCAATATCTCTTAGTATAAGGTGTACTAGAATTTTTTTGACTATCTATAGACATCGATACTTTGATGTTTTATTGACACTTGTGTTTATGCTAATCTTCCTAAATCAAGAAGGTCAATATTAATGAATATTATTGTAATTTTATTTTTACATTTGCTTATTCCTCATTTAATAGTAAATTATTATTATTGAATATGAGTCTACATATAACTTGGTTAAGAAGGAACTTCCTAGGATTAATTGGGCTCAACATCACCTCGCAAGGTTTGCTTTGTTAGGTGTAAGAATGTCTTATAAACTCAAGGTCTAAACATTTCCTATGATTTAAGGATTTGAGATGCATTACTTGCATCTAACTCATTCCATTACTTGTTTTTGGCTCAACTTCCAAGTTGGTTATGCCCTATTATCATATCCTTTATTAATTGGTTATGCCCCCCTAATTAAGCTAAGGTATGTAACATACCTAGGTTAATTAGCAAAGATAAATTATTAAAAGGAAAATATGGTCAAATGATATACCAAAAGCAAAAGTTGCCCTGAGTTTTATATATCCAAATGCTCAATAGTGAAAAAAAGGCCTTTGGTGAAACAAGTGTTAATATCCATCATTATTCACCAGATTAGGGATCTTGACCACTAAAATATTTGGAAAACATGATGGAAAACACAAGAAAAACCCATGCACGAAAGTACCACTAGGCATAATAAATGACCATGAAAAAGAAAAATGGGAAAATAAACCAAAAAGAATGAAAAAGAGGAACAACAAAAGCTAAAGAAAAAAATAAAAATAAAAAGAAAAAGAAAATAGTCTTCTAGGTATAAAGGAGCAAAAGTAGAGGAACTAAATAAACTAAGTAAAAGAAATGATTAGAAATGAGGGTATACATTAAGAAGCATACTAGAGAAAAGTAAATCCTTTACTTCCATGTTACATCCTAGCTCTAAAGTGGTAGCATCTTTGGTTTATTGGTGATCATTATTCCACCCATAATCACTCTACTTACAAAATGGGGTTCTTATTGGATGCATTGAAATATGAGCTCGAAGCATCACCCCAACGGAAAGGTTCTTATGGGAGTGTGGCTTTGCTCATCATTGAAGGTTTATGTGGGGACCATTTTTTTCTTTTTTTTTTCTTTATTTGAAATATTATTTTTTTCTTCATCAAAACTTTTCTATTTTTATTTCCTTTTTTTTTTCTTTCTTTTTTTCAAGAATTTCTATATTTGGACAAGTTTAATCATGAGGTTCTTGTGGGAGCCAAATTCATTTTGTATTTCTCAATTGAATGGGTTGCTCACATGGTCACTGATCAAGTTCCAAATTCTTGTGCCACTTTAGATTCTAGACCAATATAACACACCCTATCCACCTTATTGACTCATCCAAGTAGGAAATTAATAAAAACCCTACACTTATAAGCATTAGCCAAAAGTGAGTTATTTAGCCTCCTTGACTAATGAACTTTGTACTAAGAGAGCATTATTTGTGAAACAATAAATTTTATTATGTATAATATACTTATTAATCTAAGGCTCACCCTTACTTGGATTTTGGGTTTAAACGTACCTATTTCAAGGTAGGAGGAGTTGTCCTTCTCCCTTGCATTCCAAACATGATGCACATGAATTTATTATAGATCCAACTAACAATAGAAAATACTATTGTCCTTTACATTTTTCAAGGGAAAAAGATATAAACTATAATTTAATTAATAGTTTACACTATTACATAAGAGTCTTGTTGAAGAGTATTATCTAAAGATAGTACTTCTAAGGAGTCTTTGTGATTTTCCCTATTTGGATAAGTTGGATTAGTTAACTCCACTAATTCATCCTCCCTAGGTTGTTCAATGTGATGTTGATAATATAGTTAAGTTTCTCTCCATTAACTAAAATGGAGTTGAAGAATCATCAATAGGTGAAATTAAAACACTACCATTAGTGTGGTATTGGACAAAAAAATATGGGCCTTCCCACCTAGTTGTTAACTTCCTTGGAAATTTATGTAAGTGCATATTATATAAAAGAACTTTATCACCTATATAAAAATGTTTCTTAAAAATATTTTTATCATGTAGATTCTTCATTTGTTTTTTACAATCCTTTTCATGTGGCCTCATTTCATCAAGTTCATGTAGTTGATTTATTCATGAGGCATGTTTTATGTCTTCATCAAAATTTAGTTGTTGGCCCAATTGTAAAGATTGATATTTAATTTCAATAGGTAATAGCATTATATTACCATAAACCAATTGATAAGGAGAATATCCTAAACTTGCTTTATATGTAATCCTATAAGCCCAAAGTGTGTCTTGTAAATTTTTTGATCAATCCTTCTTTTTAGTACATATAGTTTTTGATAATAATTCAAGATAATTCTATTAGTGTTTTCTACTTGACCATTGGTCTAAGGATGATAGGAAATAGCTATCTTGTGTTGGATTTGACATGAATTAAGGAATTTTTTCATTATTTTATCTACAAAATGAGTTCCTTGATCACTAATGATCATTCATGGAATTCCAAAACATGTTAAAATATTTTCTCTAATGAATGATACTACTACCTTCACATCATTTGTTGGGGTGGCTTTGCCTTAAACCCATTTGGTAACATAATCTATATAGATGAGAATATATTGACATCCATTAGATGGTGGAAATGATCCTAGAAATTATATACCCCACACATCAAATGGTTAAGTTATTAAAATTGGGTTTACAGGCATTTCTTGTTTCTTTGTTATGACTCCCATTCATTGACATTTATTACATTCTTGAACATACTTATGAGCATCTTTCAAAATTGAGGGCCAATAAAATCCACTTTGGAGAATTTTGATAGCTATTCATTTGTTATTAAAATGGCCACCTCCTAAATCATCATGACACATATGTAGAATTTCTTATTGTTCATTCCTATCCATGCATCTCCTTCCTATATTATCTTTACATATTCGATGAAGATACAAACTACTCCAAATGTACCTAGATATAGTACATAGCAAGGATTTCTTTTCTTCCTTAGTCCAATTGGGAGTGGTTTTCATAGTGGCTAGATAGTTTGCTATATCAACAAACTAAGGATCCTTCTTTGTAGAAAAGATTTATTCATTAGGAAATTCATCATGAAATACCCCTTGTGTTCTATTTTTATCATTGGTTTCTAATATTGAAAGATTATTTGCTACTCCATTTTCCCAACCTCTTTTATCTAAAATATCAAGGTCAAATTCTTGAAGTAATAAGCACCATCTCATTATCCTTACATTTTCTATTTTCTTGGTAGCTAATAATTTTATGGCTAAATGATCAATATATACTCTAGTTTCATATCCTATTAAATAATGTCTAAATTTATCTAGAGCATATACAATAGCTAATAATTCTTTTTCTATAGTTGTATAATTTATTTGGGCTTGGTCTAAACTTTTGGACACATAATAAATAACTCATGGTTTATTATCAATGTATTGTCCTAAGACTACCCCCATCGCTGTGTCACTAATGTCACACATTAAATCAAATGGGAAATCCCAATTAGGTGCATTTAATATAGGGGTGGTAGTTACTCGTTTCTTTAATTCTATGAATGCTTCTTAAAAATTATTAGTCCATACAAATGGAGCATATTTTTTTAAGAGCATGTATAATGGTTTAGAAATTTTTGAAAAGTCTTTGATAAATCATCTATAATATCTAGCATGTCCTAGAAAAGATTGAAGAGCCTTTAAATTAGCTAGAGCTGGAAGTGCAAATATTACTTTAACTTTTTCTTCATCCATCGTTATCCCATCATTAGAAATAACATGTCTTAGTACTATACGATTTGTAACCATAAGTGACTCTTTTTCCAACTTAATTTTAAATTCTTATCTATGCATCTATTTAAGACTCACTATAGATGTTCCAATGTTTCATCATAAGTATCCCCGTAGATTAAAAAATCATCCATAAAAACTTCAACATAATCTACTAACATATCAGAAAATACTGATATCATAGCTCTTTGAAAAGTGGTTAGCGCATTACAAAGGCCAAAAGGCATTCTTCTATAAGCAAAAGTTCCATAGGAATATGTAAAATTTGTAAAAGTTCCAGGGGTAATGGCTACTTGGTTGTAACCACTAAATTCATCTAAAAAATAGTAATATTCATGTGTTTCTAAATTTTTTAAAAAATTGATCTATGTAAGGTAATGGAAAATGGTCTTTCTTTGTATTTTGGTTTAATTTTCTATAATCTACGTAGACTCTCCATTTGCCACTTTTTTTGGAACCATAGTAATAGGACTTATCCATTCACTATTAGCTATTGGATAAATAATCCCTTCTTTCCAAAGTTTTAAAATTTTATCTTTAACAATTTGTTTAAGTGTTGGATTAATTCATCTTAGGGGAATTCTTACTAGTTTCACATTGTCCTCTAGGTAGATATGATGTTGGAAAATGTTGGGTGAGATCCCTTGATGAAGGTCCTCATAACTCCATGCAAATGCCTCAGATTTTCTACATAAGACCTCTAACAATTTTACTTCTTGCTCAACAATCAATTGGAAATTTATTATGTTCTAAAAAAATATACGTAATTTTACTAGGTAATTCTCTAATATCCAAGGAATCATTATTTGGTGGTTGAATTGTTTCCCCAATATTCCCTAAGCCTAAATTCAGAATTTGGTCAAGGAGATCTTATTGATCTTTTGTAAAGAGGTCTAAAGGTCCTTCCTCAAAATTGTTTAACACTAAGGTTTCTCTCACCTATGCCATAGCTAAAGTGGGCATTGTGTAAAGCATTCTTGCCTCCTTAAGTCTTTATTTAATCAATCTTCTTTCACCTTATCATATATGTTAAGCATAAAAGTGAGATTAGCAAAAGATAAGTGAAGTGGTTTTAATCTACAAATAATTACTACATCAGTTGTTGCTAACCATGGTCTACCTAATATGATAGGAAAATAATCTAGGTCTTTGACTTCCAAGATGACTAAATCAATTTGGTATTGTCCTTTCTCTACCTTTATTATTAGGTCTTGTATTATTCCTATGGGTTTTACATTAGATCCATTAGCCAAATATATTGTCATACTCACCCTCTTTATATCCTCTAAATCAAGTGAACTAACCATTTCTAATGCCATGATATTAATGCTAGCTCCTAAGTCTAATAAGGCATTTTTAATGACTTTTCCATTTATTTTAATTGGGATAGTAGGAACTCTGGGATCTTGATATTTTGGAACCTTGTGACTTTTTATTAGTTGAGAAAGATTATCAACTAAATAGACTTGTTTAGGAATATTTTCCTTTCTTCACCTAGTGCATAACTCCCTTAGGTATTTTACATATAGAGGGGTATCCCTTACTGCTTGTTCTAAAGGAATATGCAAATATAATTTCGTAAAAAAAATTTCAAGATGGGCTTTAGTTGTAAAATATTCTTGTAATCATTTAGGAAAATGGGATAAAATTGATTATATAGAGAATGATGGTTTTTATTTTTCCTTAATAGGTTGGTCTTTTTCTTTCTCATTTAGTGATTGAGGTTGGACTTCTTCTTGTGTTGCAATTTCTTGAAATCTTACCCTTTTTTGAACTATTGGTATTTTCCCACTCCTTGTAGTGACCAAATGCACTTACTCCTTTTCCTTTTTATGGGATGTAGAATTTGGTTTAGGTTGGAATGGTAGTTCATTCTTAGTTAGATCTTGAAATCTTCAACTAGTCTCACTCATAAATTATCTACTCTCCTCAATGAAGGAAGTAAGGCTTTGGGTAAGTTTGTCCAAATGATCATTAGCTGGACTCTTAAATGGTCTAAAATTATTTTGAGGATATTTTTGCAAGTAAAATGGTCATTGAGGAAAATTCATTGTTGGAGGGCTCTATATTGTTGGAAAGCCTTCACTGATTCTTGCATTTCCTCTTGACAATATAAAAAGGCTGGATAGGTTGTATAGTAATGTTGGGGACTATCACAAATGCTACATGCTACACTTTGGATTTCGTGGGATTGTTTCTTTATTAACAATGTTAATTCATCTACTTTTTTATTTATTTGTTCTATTTTTTGGGACATGCCTTGCATAATATTGGGTTTTGGCCATCTTTTACTTTGATCAACTAGTGAATCTATAATTCTCCAGCCATCCTCTAGTGTTACATTCAAGATATTTCCACCACATGCAAAGTCAACATTTTGTTTACAATAAGGTAATAAGCCTGCTACAAAAATTTTAACTAATTAATGGGCTAGAAATCCATGGTTTGAATTCTTCAAACACAACCCCTTAAACCTATCAAAAAGTACTTTCATAATCTTCATCTTCATCTTCATCGTGCATAAAGCTCATTAATTATTTTTGTAATGAATACAATCTATCATAGAAAGAAATCTTTGGAGAAAAGCTTCTTTAAATTCATTTATCCCCTTAAAAATAAGTAATAAATGAATATTTTTAACCTCTACATCTCTTCCCTATGGAGAAAACAATGGGCCTTGAGGTATAGTGGATGTTCTTTAATTCAATAAATCTCCAAGGGTTTGTCTTGGTAGG
Source organism: Gnetum montanum (assembly GCA_015680685.1). NCBI lineage: Eukaryota > Viridiplantae > Streptophyta > Gnetopsida > Gnetales > Gnetaceae > Gnetum > Gnetum montanum. Next base: position 1,586,216 of record MNCI01004170.1, on the reverse strand, counting down.
GTTGGCCAACTAGAACATTGGAACCTAAGCTACCAAAGGAATGTGGAATTGAACCTAATGTAAATGGAAGAGGTGTATGATGTGAAGATGAACCCATTGTATAAGTAGAGGTTACTATTGGGGTTAATATAGTTCTAGGAATAGATATAGAAACTAGTGGTGTATATGGTGTTTGTAAACTTACAGGTTGAGTGGTTCCTTCTATTGTAGTAACAATAGTTAATATTTGTGTGGTATTAAAATTTCTGGATCCTACTCTCATCATTGAACTCATGGTTTGTATAATAGCAGCTAGAATTTCAAATAGTGAATTAACATTTGTAGAAAAATTATTGTGTGTCTATTCCCCTCCTATTAAAGTATGCTTGTTTACCCAAGAAGAAGAATAGTTAAAATTTTGTACTTGTTCCTCTTGATTTTGCTTGGAAGTAGCTTTTGGATATTTATAAAGACTTATAGTATTCCTAGAGGGTTGGATTCATGTTGATTTCCTTCATTTTTTTACTATTTTCATTTAACAATCACACTCTTCTTTGGCACATTCATGAGCTACTATGCCTAAGACTCTACAAACTAATTTAATGAATCTTGATATCACTACTTTGATTGCAAATTTCTTAACATTCTCTACTAGTTGAGCAATAAGAGGAGCTAATTCCTAGGATTTTACTTTTTCTTTATTTTTAAATTTCTTAATACAGGAAAAAAATTAAAAGAAATAATTTCTAAAACTAAAAAAGAAGAAAGTAAAAACAAAAAAAAACAAAAAAAAATGCAAGCAGACTTGAAAAGCATTAAATTTATAAAATAAATTTAAAAATGTATAGAACCCTTAATATCCATTAACTTTGCCAACCTGCCTCGCAATGGTGCCAAATTGACAATGGAGAAGTCACTTCCTCTAGTAACTAACCTGTAAGTCATATCCATGGAGAAATGGTCCAAAGTCAAAAATATCATCAAGACATAAAACAATTAAATTTGGATTCAATTGAAAACACCACACTTGTGGCTATCACCCATAAGTAAAATCAACAATACTTCCCTCAAATATGCAATAAGCTAATTAAACCAGATTGAAATTATATTAATTTATCATAATCATAGAAGTTTACAAAGGAGATGTTGCCTAATTCATGACCTTGCTCTCTTATCTCCATAATGCAACAACTTCACAATCTCCTTTTTTGAAAACCATACCAACTCTATTACTCATTTACTATCTATTTAAATCATTTTTAAGTCCTTCATTAACCATTTTGCAAGTATTTCTCTAGACTAATACTAGCTAATTTTTGAATTCCCTATAGTACTTCATCATATATAAGTAGTGAAATATCTAAGGGTATGCATCTAGTTATAGTATTTGTCTCATGATGAAACAAATTTTTGTAGAATGTTTTTGTCTATGTAAACAAAATATCATTGCTTGGAGAAACTTTATTTTTAAAAAATTTTCAAAAATTTTGTAGATATTACTTTATCATTTGCACCATATTTTTTGATGCTCTTTTAGAGGTTTTTTTTTTCTTATCTTGAAGTAATTTTAAGTAGTCCTTATTAAAATATTTTTTATTGAAGAAGTTTTTAATAGCTAATCTTACTTATTGATATTCTTTATTAAACCATTTCTTCTTACTCCTCAACTTTTATTACATAGTAACATTTTTTGTAGCCTTTAGCAATATGTCTTCGAATTTTTATTTTTAACAAAAGTTATACATCTTGCTAAAAATATTTTATATTTAAAACTATAATACATCTTATTTTCTAGTGTTTCTTAGATTTAGAATGCATTATTTTAATGGAAAATTGTAGAAAATTGATGAGTGGCGAGGTACCCCTACACTCAACCATACGAATACAAGCATTACACGCATGATCTAGTCGAACTCCGCAGACGGACTAGTTGTGGCATCTAGATAGTTAGCCTTAGGTCACAATTCACTGTCTTCCCACCTAAACTAGTATTTTCTTTGTCACGTATGGTTTAGTTCAAAGCGAGGTGTATGATGTGGTTCCTAATCTAATGCTACTCCTGAAGGCATGGAAAATAAGATTAACTAAGCTAGGAGGAAAGGGTGAGAGAGAATCTAAACTAGCCTAAGTGCAATGAGCATCCGTTCCTTGATTATCTGTACACATCTTGGACTTTGTGCATGAATACCACTGGCATTACCAAGTGCAAATCCTAGGTACACTACTGGGTTAGAAAGTAGTCACACTTAAATGCTCGTAATCAAGTCATACTCATTTTATGTTTTAACATGAGTTTAAGGGTGAGAGAGATTAACTAGGAAAGCAGTAAATAACAATTAATTAAATAATTAATCTAAGTGAATGCTGCAATAATGAAGTAATCTTGATCTTTATTTTCGGTCATGTGTGTGTCCAAGTATGTCACACTCAAATAAGATGTCGTACAATTACAATCACCACACTGCAGGCATACGTTGGAAAATAATTCTATCTCTGGAGGGATAAAACTACCAGAGTCTAGCTAAGGTCTAAATCTAAGTTGCTAAAACTAGGAAAGATGCCTCTTATTTATAGACATTGAGGCAGGCTACGATATCGCGTATGTGATATCGTGACTGGCATGCAATATTGCATACACTATATCACAATCGCCCTAAATGACGACTCATCATACCCTCATGACTAAATGAAAACTCATCCTCGAGTTACAGTAATTACACAATTGATAGGTATGGGATTATTAGATGGGAAAATGGGATTATGCCACAGTGTGGAATGAAAAAAAAAACAAAGATACAACACAAAAAATGTTCTACATCTGCAAAAATTTTGGAACTCATGTAGTTCTAGGTGACGGTGGCTCCTCCATTGGTGCCTTCCCTTTATTTTGTGCTCCAGGTTTTGAGGCTTGATGGCATTGAAGTATGGCCTGGAGCTTCTCCTCTTTGGTCTGAGGGTCTTGTGATGTCCATGCTAATGGAGTTGGCACTTCCCACGGACAAGGTAGCTGCAGAAACATTTGGTTGGCCTTGACATACTAAGCTGCAAACACCCTTTGTTCCTCTTCATAAGCTCTATTTTTATCCTTGTACTCCTGAAAATCTACTAGCCATCAAACCAAGTCTATTGTGACACCTTTCTTTCCTTGGTAGCTAGCTTTTACCACCTCAAGTTTAGAATTTGCAACTTCTAGTTTTTCCAACAGCTTCTTATGCTCTACAAATTCTGCTTCGTATTTGATGTGGGTGGTTGCTAACTGATGCTTGAGCTCTGACCTCGAGTGCCCTACTGTTAACATGGAAAGGTTGGCATATCTTAGATTTTCCAATTACATGTATTCTATTAAATCCTAAATCTGCAGGTCCTGGCTCTTGACTTCTGCTTGGTGGGCGAAGGCATATGTGTCCAATATGGCCCACCAATTAGTGTGTTGAGCATTGATAGTGTTGATTTCGGCCTTGGCCATATGGATCTCCTTTTCAAGGATCTATTTATACATCCTCACCTGACTGCAGAAGTGCTCCTTCAGCTTCTCATGTTGTTTAGCCTCATTTTTTCATGCGCTTATTTCAATAGCTAACTTTTGATGAATGAAGCATACCTCCTCCATCAAGGGGGTTCGATTTTCCTTGGCTAAACAACTTACGTCTCAGTTGACCTAGATGAATTGTTCTCATAATTGATGAAAGTGTTCATCAAGAACGTTCTTTTTCTTTTCTATAGTGGTCAACCAAAGGTTGTTTGCAACCAGCTATTTATTTTCTTCTTGTAAGGCCTTGAGTGCCTTAAGATGCGCATGAGTTTGTGCCTGTGCTATGAAGGCATCCAAAATAGCCTTCTCTTTTTCATCAGCCACCCTTTTATTCTCTGCTATTAGCTTGGTTAGTTACTTAGTTCTAAAATTATCTAGCTGGTCTGCGAGAACAAATTTCAGAGGGTCCCGTTGTGCTGCTTGTAAGGCCACAAGCTACTCTTGTAGTTTCTGCACTTTAGCTTCAGCATGCTCGACCCTCACTTCTATTAAGACCAGCTTCCCCTTTATGGAAATGAGGTCTGACTGTATTGCTATAACATCCTGAGGGATGTCATTACTTTCCTTGTTTGGAGCAATCTATCAAGTGCATCCTCATATTCTGCAGGATTCATTAAGGTTCCAGCCAAAGTTTGAGCATCCCATGCTCCTATGAAATCTATCGATGTCACAACAGGTATGTTGAAGGATTCTTTGATGTGGTCAGCGACCACTTCTGCAACTCCTGTGGCATTCTGGTGTTGCATGACCACCACGGTGGTCCCNTTTCGTCATCATGACTTCCCCAACTGATCGTTTCAGCGATGGCCCTAAGATGGCTCATCGATGGTCTGTAGTCTTGCGATGGCTATTGATCTTGGCCTGTGCTGGGCCCTACTTCCTGTTATTGGCTGGGACCCATGCTTAGAGGTTGGCTGAGTCCTGCAAGTTGAGTTGCAGTTGGTCCAGCCATCTGTTCTTCTTCTTGTTCTAGTTCCAGTTCTTCGCCAGTGCTTTTCCTTGGAGCTGGCACCTTTAGCAATTCAGCATATGAAGTAGTTTGGTCTTTGCGGAGGACATCATTGGTGTACCCCTGAATACCAACACATCAGCAAAGCTTTCTAATAAGACAAGGAAAAGGCAATGCCATTTTCCCTGTCTTTCATTTTTGGAATCGCCTCAGGATCTCTGTTAAATATAGATGGGACAGGTTAGCGTTAACCTTTTCCATCAACACTGCACATCC
>MNCI01004170.1:1544012-1571427 GCA_015680685.1 Gnetum montanum | reverse complement strand
AGTGCTTGTAGCCCATATTTCTTTATTATGTCTAAGGGGTGTGCTTTGAATTCTCACCAGTTTTTTTTCACGTGAGAACCACACCATGCACAGACTTATTTTTATTCACTCAGCTTCTTGATATTTGATCAATGGCTGAATGGCGAAAAACCCATGAAAATCATTCAAGTACCCAAGAGAATAGCCAACACATGTACATCAAATCCCCTTGAAGTCACACCCTTTTCAACCATTGAGTCCTTCCTTGGTTTGAAGGATACTAAGCCACCAATTCATTAATAAGTTTATTTAGAAAAAGGGACAATACAGTTCCAAAACCAACAAAGACCATAGAGTTGAATGGATGAATTGGCGATGTGGACTCATTGCCTATTTTATCAAAATAACCATATCTTAATATCAACATTGAAAATCAAAGGTAAAACCCAAACATTAGCAATCAACATTATTATAGTACAATCCACCATCATGAGCATTTATTATATGACGAATGAAAGTAAGTCAAACAAAGAAATAGTAAAAATGGTAACGATGGTGTAAAATAAAAAAAAAAGTAAATATGAAAAAATGTGTAAAAAAATACAAAAGGAACTAAGGGCTTTGAATGGTTAGCATTGGTGGCCATCTCCCCCACGACTGAGGTGGTAGGAAGCAATACAAAATAGGGAGCAAAGTTGTCCACCAACAGAGGTAGCATTGGTACTAGCTATCCTAGGCTCATGGATAGGTTTGGTTTGTTGGATGTTGACCAATAGTTTCTTGTCTGGGCTCTCAGGTTTGTAAATCATCATGGCCCCTAAAGAAAAAGTTTCATGAATGATATAAGGTCCTTTCCACATCATTTGAAATTTAGTTCATTGTGGCACATGTGTGGGATTCCAGTAGAGAACCTTATCTCCTAGTTGATATTTAACTTTCCTAATCCTTAGGTCATGACATTATTTATTAAAAGCCTTGTGCAATTCATTAGATGATAGGGTGACTAGTTGATTCTCATCTAGCAAGTTAAGGTTCATTAGCCATTCTTTTTGTGCTAGATCAAGGTTAAGGTTGAGATCACATGTTGTGGATAGTGTATAGATTTTTGCTTGAATATGGAGTGTTGGAAGTTTACCATACACTAACTCATAGGGAGAGTAGCCTATAGGGAGATTCCATGTGAAGTGGTATGCCCAAAGAGCATCATTCAGTTTGGTGCTCCAATCTCTCCTATACTTGCTAATAGTTCTTGTCAATATCTTTGTAATCTCCCTATTAGTGACCTCAGCTTGACCATGTGCTTGAGGGTGGTATGGTGTAGTCAGTTTGTGCTCAACCCCTAGGCATTACATTAATTTTTGAAAAGTCATACCTATGAAGTGTGTACCATTGTCTGAAATAAGTGCACACGGCACGCCAAACCTGTTTACAACTTGTTGTTAAACAAATCATATAGTTGTAGATGATGTACAATCCTTAACGGCGGCTACTTTTGCCCATTTTTTGAATTAGTCAACGGCAACAACAATGTAGGCTTTTCCATTGGACATTTGTGTAATAGGCCCCATAAAATCAATTCCCCAAATATTGAAGGGTTCTAAAGGTTGAATGCATTATTGCGGACCCTCCATTCTAGCAGTCATTCCCCCATCATGTTGACATCGCTCACAAGATTGGATGAAATGATGGGCATCCCAAAACAATGTAGGCCAATAATATCCTGCAAGCAAGATTTTAATGGTTGTTCTTCTCCTAATGTAATGACCCCCACAAGGACCCTCATGAGCATCTTGGAGAACTCATAATTGATCCACCTCAGGAACACACCATCAAACCAAGCCATCAGGACATACTTTATAAAGTTGCCCATTGATCTCCACAAAATACTTGGCTCACTGAAGAAACTATTATTTTTTTTTAATGTCTAACCCTTGTGGTGTTTGTTGTGTAAGGAGATAGGTGAGAATACTACTATACCAATTTGTCTCTGTGGTCAATTGATTAGTTACTACACCTACAAAGAGGAGTTCATTAGGGAAATGATCAGAGAGTGGATATTCATCCTCTTTGTTGTCCATCACAATAAGATAAATGATCAGCAACTACGTTCTCAGTGCCTTTATGATCAATCATTGTAAGATTGATCTCTTGTAAGATTACGAGCCATTGTATGATGCAAGGGCTCACCATTAGTTTATTCATTGGGAACCTTTTTGCACTATGATCCATGTGCATGAATACCTTATAGCCCAAGACATAGTGCCTAAATTTTTCTAGTGCAAACACTATAGCCATTAATTCTTTCTCTATTGTGGTGTAGTTAAGTTGTGCACCAGCAATACTCCTACTTCCATAGTGGATGTAATAAGGATGTTTTTGGTCATCTAACAGTGTAAGTATGGCTCCTAGAGCATAGTTGGATGCATCAGTCATTATGTGGAATGGTTTGGACTAGTCAGGAGCTTGTAGAATGGGTGTTTCTATGAGCTCCTATTTTAAAGTTTGGAAAGCTAATTCACATCACCTGGTCCATTTGAAAGGTACATCCTCTTTCGTTAGTTCAACCAATGGTTTTGCAACATTTGAAAAGTTTTCAATAAATAAACCGTCTGTAGTAGCCAGTGTGTCCAAGGAATGACTAGATATATTTTATAGTTTCAAGTTGCCGAGTGATTCCTTGGATGATTTTAATCTTTTTAGGGTCTACCTCTATCCTTGTTTGCAAAATCTTATGCCCTAATATGACGCCTTCTTGGACCATTAAATGGATTTTTTGCTAGTTGAGCCTTAAGTTGATTTCTACACCCCGCTTTAGTACTTGCTCTAACCAGTCCAAGGCTTGATCAAAGTTCGCTCTATAAGTGGAGAAGTCATCCATGAAGACTTCCACACCATTTCCTATCTGCTACTGGAATATGCTTAAAACTAATTGTTGAAATGTTGTAGGGGCATTGCACAAGCCAAACAGCATTTGTTTGTATGCAAATGTTCCCCAAGGACTGGTGAATGTAGTCTTGGCTTGGTCTTCTGGGGCTATTTGAATTTGGTTGTACCCACTATACCCATCCAGAAAACTATAGTAGCGATGCCCTGTAATGGTGTCTAAGATTTGGTCGACAAATGACAATGGAAAGTGGTCATTGAATGTTGCCATATTCAGTAGCCTAAGATCTATACACACCCTCCATTTACCTCCCTTCTTAGGCACAATAACTAAGGAACTAACCCATTCACTATCAACAATGGGGTATATGAAACCAACTTTTAGAAGATATTCAATTTCTTCCTTAACCACTTGCTTAAGCTTTGGGTTAAGTCACCTCTACGGTTGTCGTTGAGGCTTCATGGAGGGATCAATGTAAATTTTTTGTTGACATATCCTAGGATCTATTCCGATTAATTCAGGATATAACCAAGCAAAGGCTTTTGACCATTTTTTTATCACTTTCAGTAGTCTCTGGCTTTGTTGAGGAGCGAGCCTAGCATTAATAATTACCAATTTTCCATTCTTGAGAAACATGTATTCCATACTAGTGGGCAATGGTTTTAACTCAAGGGGCTCCTACTTAAACTTATCAAGGATTTCCAACTTCCCCCAGTTGATATTTTCAATGTCAAGACTTGGAGTTTGGCGATGGGGTTGCTCTAATGTGTCTATGCTATAGATGTAAGTGCAAGTCAAACTCTTAGTTGGTTCCATGCATATAGTTGAACTGCTCTCTTGATTAGCTATCAGCCACTAGGTGCCTTCTTGTCTTGTGGCTACTTCATATAGGCATCTTTGTATATTAGTCACTTGTGCACACTGATTGCATGCAGGCAATGTTAAATGTTGTAAAAACCATGACTTCTGCATGTAATTACACCCTGTGTCATTGTATGCAATGCATGGAACTTTCTTCTTCTCGATCTTTCCAAATGTATTTTCCTTTGATATTTCCAGAGAAAGATCATGGATTTCTAGGTGCACGTCAATTGTGCTTAGCTATGGTATTCCCATTATGATTGGGAAGTCCCCCTTACCGTTGTTCACTTGAATCACTAGGAAGTTAGCTAGATACGACCATCCACAAATAGTGGTGACAATGTCCTCCACTAGTCCTAATGGGACAATGATGGACTGGTTGGCCAACTCTAAACAAATGTTACTCTTTTTTAATGGAGGTAGGTTCTAGGCTTTGTACATTTCTTGAGAGATTAAGTTGACACTAGAACCTAAATCCAAAAGAGCTTTGCACAATTCATTCCCAGCAATCTAAAAATATATAAGAGGACTTCCAAGATTAGAGAATTTCCTAGAAAGATGGCTAGCTTTCATCCAATCAATAATAGCATGGGTTAACATGACCATATGTGTTGATTGTGGTCTTTGGGTTGAAGGGAGTTTTGAAGTTTTGATTGGTGATGAGGCATTTGAAGAATTATCCGCTTGTGACTATAAGGACTTGGTTGGATTGTTGGTTCTAAAGAAAGGTTTCTTCTTTATGTGATTGTTTGGACCAATAGTAGGGTGATAATTAATAGCCCTTGTAGCGTTGCGTTGCTATGGTTTGGCAGGGAGCTCACCCTGCATGGCTGGAGCAAGTGGTAATGGAGTTAAGTGTGGAAGAGATGTAGCCTGATGAGAAGGATGGTATGTTTGTGGAACATCACCCCTAGGAAAAGGAGTCCTATAATACTCATGTGTTTGGTAGTAAGGTTGAGGGGTGACGTGACCGGTAGAGTCATGTGGAGAGATTGGTTGTTGCACATAATATCCATACGGGTCAGGTTGACAGTAAGGATACTGTTGCTATGGTGGTGGAATTCCCCATGATTGTGAGTGTTGCCACTGTTGATACTACTCAGTTGGTTGTGGTGGAGTTCCACTTGGATAATACGTTAAGGGTTGGTGGAACTGTTTGGGGTTACCTTGGGGATAAGGTAACCTTCGGCGTATTTTCCTTCTGTTCAATTGTGGATTGAGTGCATACACCCCAGACTCCTGCAGATGTGAGATTATAGGGCAACATCCCTTAGGATGGTCGTATTGGCATATCTCACATCCACTATCATTATTTGTATCTAAATGCACAACCTCTTCGATGATGGCAACTTTGCCCTTCCCCTTGTTGCATGCATATTTCGCTTCTCTCTTTTTTCTCTTTTCCCGTTCACTACCTTACTCTCTAGACTCCTCTACTATTTTGAGAATGGTTTGAAATCTATTATCTAGGGAGTCCCACATTTCGTCTACCTTTGCCGATACTTCCGATGCCAACTTTTAAATAGGCAAAGTTTCCTATTCACCATCTCTTTGAGTGGTGACTCTTCTTCATCCTCAAAAAATCTTACTCCCTTCTTTCGAAGGGAAGGATCTTTATTATATTCCTCTGCACTCTCTCTTTTCCTTAGCTCACCTTCCTCTTTAGCAACTTGCTCCAATAATCATTTTACTTAATGGGTCCTAAGCTCAAATAGCCTTCCTTGGGCATACATCCCAAGGGTTCTTCATGTTTCATGCCTGAGCCCATCTACAAGATGGTGTAGTTGATCCCTCTGCAAATAACCATAGCCAAGACAATGATGTAATAGTGCATAATATTGGCCCATGGTAGCATCCAAGGGTTCATGCCCTCCTTGTTTTCATCCTTGGATTTGCTTTCATAGGTTGGACACTCAGGAGTACATTTGGTACTTATCATTGAACAATTCTAACATGGTACTCCACCTACAAATGGATTCTGGTTCTAAGGATCAGTACTAGCTCTCCACTTCTTTGACTAGTGTTCATGGGAACAACTTTAGTTTTTGCCATTCTTTTTCTATGTTTTTTAAGGCACATGCATCATGGAATGCTTGTAGATGATTTTGAGGGTCAGCGTTGTATCCCCCTTCAAATCATGGGATGTTGTTCATGTCTAATCTCTTGATCCTACTATCTTTTTGGTGCCTTGTTGGGATTCTAATAGCCTCGGTTATGTCTAGCATACTTCGAGTAGTGAGTAGGGGTTCATCGTGATCGTCCCATCTATGGTGTCTATGATGCCTATGTTGTTCCCTACTCTCCCTTCTTCCATGCTATGATTCTCTAGAGTGCCCTCGTTCCCTTTCCTGACTGTTTCATCTATGACTCCGGTTTCACCTACCCTTATCCTCATGGTCTTTTTCTTTGTGACTGCATCCAAATCCTGAAAGAGAGGATGAAGGAGATGATGAAGGTGGAGAAGAAGGAGGACCGTCACCATGATGGTGCCTGTTACCTTCTCTTTGGTGGTCATGGCCTTGATCGCGATTACAATCAGAATGTCCATCTTTGTCATGTGTTCATGTTCCTTTTTCAGATCCTTTATGTCTGTCGGTACCAGAATCCGGGTTATGGATAGTTGAGTGAATATTCTAATACACAACCCCTTAACCAAAGTCAACGGGAGGAACATCATTGTGTGGGCGACTACCTGAGGTAGGTTCACTACCCTCATTTTCACTTAGGACATGTGGGACATTCTACAACAACTTCCCCTTCATGGATTCATAACATCTCTCCTATTGTAAATCCCTTTGACGTTGTGCCTCCATGGGTCGATACTCTCTCGAGTCATGATCATGCACAACGTACTCTGCCTGTAAGTGTTGCATACCAATTCGTGTGAGATCACGAAGAAGCATGCCTGGAACAGAATGATCAAGAGGTAACATTATGTTACCTTTTAAATCACACCAATGCAGTTGTTCATCTTCGTGAAGGATAAAGGTAAAGTTTGGTATATACTCATCAAGATGAACGTATACCACGCAAAATTGTTGAGGGACTGACAGACTATCATGTGTACTACGCCTCCGATTGTTCCCTGTATCAGACCTAGGTGATGAAACACTTTCGTACGAAGAAGGAGACATGATTGTCTATTCAGTGTGCAATGTATTATATATTATTATTTCTTTCCTTGTAACCAATCCTAATGGTTCGCTCCAACAATGAGAAAGATTTCTTAAGTTCTAATCAGTGCACAATCAACAAAGTCCTCGGCAATGGTGCCAATGATGAGCGGCGAGGTATCCCTATGCTCAACCATACGAATACGAGTTTCCATGCATGATCTGGTTGAATTCCAAGGACTAAGTGCTTATGCGTTTTCGTGGAACAAGGATGGGTTTTTCAATCGTTGTCTTCCCAAGCTTACTTGTATAGCACAATTGTATGATTAAGTAAACTTGAGGTATATGATTTTTATATATTTTTATGTTTTATGGCCTAGTGCTACAAAGGGAGGAGAGAGATAACTAAGTAACTAATTTAATTTAACTACTCAACTATGCTTTAACTAGTCCTAACACCAGCATCTATCTTCACTTGCCGTACACATCCTAAACCAGTGCAACACTGATGGGATTACCAAACGCTAATTATTACAGGGTTACTAAGCATTACACACATGCTTGAAGTAATCATACTGAGTGTGCTTACTTATGAGAGTTATAGGGCAAGAGAGAGAACATTAATTAACTAAGGAAAACATTAAATAACTGCAATTAACATTAATTAATCTATTTTGGATGCTACAAGGTTTATCACAAAGTTCGTCTTTATTGTTGTACACAAGGTGTGCTCAGGTACACAATGCTCGAATGAGGATTTGTTCACTTTATGACTCCTACTGCGGGCACACAGAAATAATTCTAACTCTGAGAGGGAGAAAAGGTAAGAGTTTGGGTAAGGGGCTAAGACTAATTGACAAACTGCTCGACAAAAAGCTACTCAAACCAAGTGCGCTCACTATTATTTATAGGTGACAAGATAGGCCCCGATATCGGATGTCCGATATCGCTTGGAAGGTTCCGATATCGCGGCTCATCAAAGAGCCTATATATTTGCTCCATGTGAATCAATGGCTTCTATGTTTATGTCTTATAATTGGATTGCATGAGAAAGAAAATTCTAAAGAGCAAGGAGAGTATGCATGGAAAATAACAATCCATAAGAATTCAAAAATATTTACAACATAAGATTTATTACCAAACATAGAATCAGTTATCATTCTCATCATGCAATCATAATAATCTAACCAAAATTATTATGGAATACACTGAATCTACTAAAATGGTGAATTGGATAATTTTTAAAATTTAATGTAGTTTTTGCAAGATTTACTTTGTCAAATTATGGATATATATTGCAAATATATAACTAAACTAGTTTAATTACATTTCCTTGAATATAAACATAATATTTTTCTAGCAAGAGCATAGCTCAACAAGAAAATTTTATACAATCTTATTAGAATTGAGAGGCAAATTACCAGCCTCATCCAAGAGAGTCCTCTTTTGTCACAGTAAAATAATTTTATTGTCATAATGGTAAGGGATATGTTGGATCCTAAAAAGAATAATTATATTAAGAATATAAAATATAGCCTTATACTTGAAGCTTTGAAAACATAAGCAAAGAAAAGTAAAGTAAAAAAGTGGTATCACTTGTTAAAGAAAAGAGTGTAAGGTTGTACACTTGAGGAGGTAAACCTAAAATTGGAAAGCTTTTTCTTTCCATATTTTTTTTATGATGTTTACTCAAAATTTTTTTTCTGGGATTGGATATCTAATAAAAAACATAGAATATTAGCATATCCTATCAATAAGTCAAAAGCTCCAAAAGAAACAAAGGAAATGAAAAGCCCAACAATTTTGAGATGCTTTTTAAGGATTTTATCCTTTCAACCAATCCTAAAAAACCTCCCTACTAGGATATGAAAAAGGATCAAGTTTTTTTCTTGTTCAGCAACACCCTCATAGGTTTTTACTTATTACTAAAGGCTTCCTTGTTAACTACCAAAAAGAGCATCACCAAGAATTAAGCATAAGCCAAGCAAAGTTTCTAGCAACCTTGTTAGTTCAAGGTTCTGAAAAAGATAATTAATCTCCAATAACAAGTCTAACAACTTAAATAGTATTAAACTCATTATAAATAGTGAAAAATATCACACCTATTTTTCCAAATAATATGTAAAAATACAAGGACACAAACACTTCTCTTTAACCATCATTCAAACGAAGTACGCAGCCGAGGTACCAAGCACCTCATGCTCAATAGAGTTTCGATTTAAAGAAAAACAAAAAACAAAACAAACCAACAAAAAAAAAAAACAGAAAAAAAAAATCACTCTCACGAGCTTATGAGTTGAACCTTTAAAACATTCGCTTGCATTTTTTTTTTAATTAAACGTTTTTGGGCTTCTTAGTAGGTATCGAAACACAAATTGCAATTAACATGTAAACTGAGGAGGAGGCGCCGAGGGTTGTTTCATTGAAACAGAATAAAAGCTTTCGTATCCTTACCACGTTCCATTTCTTTGCTACGTTAACTCGCTAAAGCCAAAACCAGTGATTCATTAGGATTTCCATGTTGCCTTGGCGAATTGCAGCTCGTTATGTCAGGTATTGTGCAGAAAAAATGAAAAACAGGAGCTATGCATCAATTACTTTTTCCATTGTTCGTGCAATTGCAATTTTGATTTTTGAGCAGAACTCTCACAAGCTTCGTATTTTGATTGCTACAGGTCCCCTTGTCGGCACCTGTGTTTCTTGCAGAAGCTCCAACGTAATGCTAAAGGAAGTTCGAGGCCCCTAATTTTTCAGTCCGTTTTTGTTGAAAGCTTTGCACCGTTGTTTCGATCACGGCTTTCAACTTCTGCTTCAAGGACAGACATTGAGTTTCGTTTACAGCATCGTGCATTTTCACAAACTGCTGGAAGGGAAGAAGATGATTTTGGTGATTCCGAAGAAAATGCCGTGGATGTATCGTCGTCTGAATCAGTTTTAGAGGATGATGTGAAGGAAAATGGTACGAGAATCTGCAATTCGAGTCCTTTATATGAGATCTCTTGCAAATGTAATTATCGCGACCTCCTACAATCTCTTGAACAGTGGCTTGCAAACGGCCATGTTATCACCAGACAGGAAGTTAAGAAGGCTTTCGAACATCTTTCCAGACGAAAGCTTTATCGCAGAGCTCTTAAGGTAAATCAGATTTGTTATGTTTTAAAGTTCTAACAGAGCATTTACTAGTTTATTTCTTTTTGTCATCGTTGTACTTGATTTTGTGAAACCTGAGTTCAATTTTATTCGCCTTTTTTTTTACAACAAAAAGAATTAGATTGCTGTCCAAATAAATTTTGGAAACGTTTTATAACCTCCGAAAATTCGGTACTGGTCTTCTTGTCTGTCGTAGGGTTTTTACCTCCATAGTTTTTATTTTAAAAAAAATGTAGCAAAGTTTGGAACTAAAGATTTTGTTGGAGATTTTTTTTCCTATTGTTTTCCAATGCCTTGTAGGATTTCTTTAAGATGTTCTATTTTTGAAGTAAATTCTAGAGCTCGATGTTTTTCAAAAAGGTTTGATTTTGTTTCTTGGCTTGTCAGTTGGCATTTTGAATATCAAAACAAACTTGGATAGGATAGTTGTTTCTAATTTTTTATGTCTGTCATTGTTTTTTAATTTGAATATTTGTTAGCATTAGAATATCTTACGTTGTAGCAACTTTATTCTAGGAAATCTTGTTATACATAGAGTTCGACAACCATGCATTGGATTTCTATCTTTGTGAAAATACAAATTTTTTCTTTAAAGTTCGTAAAATAATGCAGATTGTGTTACTCTTTCAAACTCCAACTATAGTGTTCTTGATTTTAGTATTTTGATACAGGCCATGAATTCTTCAAATTTAGAGCATTTGCTTACACTTTACAGCGTTTTCTGAAGTCTTTATCTGTAACTGATGTATCTTGTTCTATATTGCTTTATAGATTTCACAATGGCTGGAGACGAAGCCTTTATATACTTTCACCAAAGGGGATTATGCAGACCGTGTAAATTTCATAGCAAAAGTTCATGGAATGACTGCGGCAGAGAAGTACTTCTCAAACTTGCCCTCAGAAATGAAGGGTGTTGAAGCCTACAGAATGCTTTTGTCGAACTGTACAACGGGAAATGATATACAGAAGGCTGAGTCAATTTTTGAAACGATGAAGGCACAAGGATTTCAGCTGACTGCAATAGATTATAACCAACTTTTAACAATTTACTTGCGCCATGGCAGAAAGGGTATAAGAGACGTATTGTTAAGGATGGAAAAGAGTGGGGTAAAACCTACTGTGATTACTTATAACATTCTAATTGATGCCAAAGGTAGGATGCATAATTTTGCTGGGATGGAGCGAGTCCTCGAAGAGATGAAAATACAAGGAGTTCAGCCTAGTAGCATGACCTTTGCATTGCTGGCTAGACATTATGTCCAGGCTGGAAATACTGCTATGGCCACAGAAGCATTGAATAAACTAAAGCTTAAGGGTCTTTCTGAATACCGTAATGTCTTGAAGGTGATTCTTCAAGTTCTGGCAGAGTTAGGTGAAAAAGAAGAAGTAGAAAGGATATGGCAGTCTATGCAATCATTCCCTGGCATTTCATCACAGGAATATTCAAAAGCTGTATGGTCATTTGGAAAGTTGGGAGAAATTGAGAAAGCAGAAGTTGTATTCCAAAAAATGTTGCAGTCGGGGAGGAGGATGACTGAAGAGCACTATAACTCACTGTTAAAAGTCTATGCTGATAATGGTCATGCAGAAAAGGGGAAAGAGTTTCTGAAGGAAATGTTTAAGAATGGTTATTCAATGAATTCTGAAACCTTGCACATTCTCGTCAGCCTTAAATTAAATGTAGGCAAAGTAAAGGATGCGGATGCTCTATTATTTAAGGCGTGTGAATTGAAGCAGCTGAAGCCTAGGTATAGTACATTGCACTTGATATTGGACAAGTATGCAGAAGTGGGAGATGTGGGTAATGCTGAAAGGATTCTCAGGAGTTTCAGTGAATTTGGCTACTCTTGCTCAGTTCTATTGTATGAAACTCTACTTCAAGCCTATGTAAATTCAGGGACTCCTGCTTATGGGTTTGTAGAAAGGTTGGAGGCAAATGGAAAATTTCCATCTAGGAGGATCAGGAAGCTTCTGCGTCAACAATTTACGAGTACCACCACAAGGAGTACCCCTAGGAAGTTTTGTTTGAATGATAATATTGAATCATAATATCTGGGAATTGTTTCCTCAGTTATTAAGCTGTTTGATTTTTATGGTTGTGTTGATGTTGAGTAATGTATCTTTTTGATGGTTGAATATTAAACATAGGAATTCTTTTTCTGCCCCCTTTATATGTCAATGTCATTGGTTTATCATTACATTTTTGCGAAAAGATGAAGAAAATTTTATCCAAAAATTTACTTATGAATTCACGGAATTTAATTATGACAGGTCACTCAATTACCGTATGGTATGTTTAGCAGTTCATGTCTTTCAAATGCTTCTGAAACCAGTGATTCAGCTCACTTGCTTTTTCTTTTCCTAAAATTAATCCTTTATGTTTTTGATTGGGTTGGACCATAATGGCATACTTAACATTCTTAACCACTTACTGTGATATTGCCACAGGCGTTCTAGAATTGGTGTAAATTCAATGTTTGCAAACTAAAGTGAAAGGAGCTATGAAGTTTTAGGATTTTATAAGTAAATATTATTTTATGAGGTGTTAGCCCAGTGATAATGGTCTTGACGGAACAACCCTGTACTGGGCAACACTGAGTTATACATATTTTTTAAAAAAGTTCTATAAAAAGAAACTTCAGTTTCACGTATGTATAAAATTTTTCATTTTTAAATAGAAATATGCTATGTAACCCATAACTCAAATTTGCGTTAAACCCAATTGCTTGCATATATGAAGCAGGATGAATGGCTGAATGGCTGTGTATGAGAGCCAATGAAAGGTGGTCGACAAGGATTTGGATGCTCAAAACATTATTGCATTTCTTTATAATTATTCAAAATTATTATAGTGACTAGATATTATGGAGTGTACTTATAACCGAATTACTTTGGGTTTGGATGACCCCTTCCCGAGTGTACAACGGTTGAATTATTGTTGCGTTGTAGCGAAATTTTAACTTTGCCTTTTGCAATTAACCTGGTTGAAGATCTATTCTTTAAATCCCAGTAAATATAGTTATGGACAGAGTATAGAGTGCTCAATATTGGTTAAAAATGCTGCTGACAGGTTATCGGTAGATTTATTTTTGTCAGGAGAGAAGCTTGAAAATAACGTTGAAGAAAAAATATATTTATTAAAAATAGTGGTATAAGTGTAATTTACATGTTTCAAAATTCACAATCTCTTTTCCAAACTAAATTAAGTCATTCTCATAATTAAGCTTTATCCATTGGAATAGACCTCCTAACTTGTAACATGTAATTTATAAATATAAGTCTTCTCCATTAGGAGGTGTCAGAATTGAAATTAGTTAACTATGTATACCTAGCTCATATAGTAAATGTGATATCTGTTTAACATACCTAGTAGGAGGTTTCAAAATTGAAAATAGTTAAATAATTAATGATATCTTTATTATTGGCTAATTGACATGCTAACTAATTTTTTCGAACTTCTTAGAGAGGGACTTCATAGGAAAATAACAAGAGGAAGTCCAGCACAATGCAGAAGCAAGAGGTGAGGGGGTAGTCACAAAGTCAACATTAGTCTACCTTCCATTCAATTGTTCAAAAGTTTGTAAGAGAGCAAGAAGAATATTATTAGGCTTAGGAGTAAACTATATAGGAGAAGCATCAACATTAGGAGCTAGAGCTCAGATCATCCTCATTGTACAATTAAAGAAACTTGAAGACATTGATGCAACTTTTGTAGCCTGACATGCTTACCAAGCTTGCCCAAAACCACCTCAAATGTATCATCACTAGGAACACTAATTACTATAAGGAGGAGTCACATTTCTTTTACATGTTGCATCATTGAAAATAAATAGCTTTCTAGGTTGTTCAAATAGGTGATGATGCATTCCCATTGATGGAGTAAATCTTGAGGGAGGTGCTTTAAATGGTGATTGATATATGGAAGTACTTTACTATTTCATATATAGATAAAAAGATGTAGCTACTAGACATGATTCCTAGGGTGGAGTTAGATGAGACTAGCTAGTTGTACAAGAACTTCTTCCTGCAACAAAACATTCTAGTGAGAGTCATCTATACTAACCTCCTAGCTATCACAATCATGTGATGTCCTTCACATTGATGATCCTACTAGATTTGGAGAAAAAGTATTCATTGAACTATTCCTACATATTGCTGAGAAGGATGGAAATCCTTACTAGAGATTCATCAACAATTCCATTTTCTTTAATCATGTGTACTCCATTTAGGCATTCACAAATCCTACCCCTTGAGGTGGATGCTAAGGAAGTGTAGGTATTTAGTGAGGATTAGTTTTCTCATTTGGGATATGTCATATATATCTAGTGAATTCCTAGGACTTGGGTTGATATTTTGGTTTGGCTTCTTGATCCTTGTGTGTAATAGGAAGGTGGAAGGGCTAGATGGGATGAGCATTATGACCAAATTAATCAAATGTGTGCCATTTTTGTTCATTCACAATAGCAACAACAATAATTTAAATATGGGGCTACCATTTTTGCCTACTTGGAGGTAATGGAGACTAGGTTGATATCCTACATAGATGGTTTGGCTACACAGATTAATGCATTAGAGTTCAAGATGCATAATCATTTTGAGTGTGTGAAGAGGTGATAGATTCGCCTTACTATCCATGTGTAAACAACAATAAAGTATTTGTTTGAGTAGTTGAGGACATTGCAAGACTCCTCCAATTTGGCCAAGGTGGAGATGATTCTAGACCCTGAGTAGGTGGGCATGGCCACTTCACTATCTAGCTTAGAGGCAAGACTATCAACAATAGCTAGGATGGAGAAATACCTAGATAATAGGGTTGATGATTATGTCATAGAGGTAGATTTTATGGAGACTACAATTGAGGTGCCAGTGAAGGAAGATACTTGCAGAGAACAATTAGAATAGAGCAGCCCCTTTGGATAGGCCACTGTGGATCAAGTCATACTTGACTCTTATTTGCTTTTTTGATAAATTGCATACTGTTATTTTTGTATAGAATAGTTAATATAGTTACAAATAAATTTAAATAGAATACTTTGGGTACTTTCATATACATTTTGTGTTAAAACTTTTTTTGGTTATTTAATATGCAATTCATTTACCTTGAATGTTCTTATTGTATTTATTTCACGAGTTGATCTTAAAGAACTTTGTGTTACTAAAAATAACAATGATTAGATTGATAGCATGATAAGCTACTAGACTCACATTTTGAAAGCATGGGATTATATCAAGTTGCAATGCACTCAATTTCACAATAACTTTGGCTTGACAATAAACCATAAGCACATTACTGTTTCTTTGACTCTAAGATTTTAAATCTTTTATTTACCATTAATTCCAAGACTATTTTGATACAAAAATATTATCTATTGATACAAATATATTATCTATTATGCAGAAAAAAGAAAAAAAACAAAAAAGGGTTGATGAATCACAGTTTTATTGGCTGCATTGACAATGCCTTGTTGACACGGCCTCATTGACAAGGCCTCATCGAGGCATCGTATCATGCATTGATGAGGTCCTATCAACATAGTGTTCGCATTTTGCCTATAAATATGTGCCTACCAACTGCATTTATGGCAACGAGATTTTAGAAGTAGTCAAGCTCTTGCAGTTTGTTCATTTGAGAGTTAGAATATTTCTCTCGAGTGCCCATAGTAGGAGTCATTGAGTGTACAGATTTTTATTCAAGCATTGTTGTACCTAAGCATGACAATGTGTGCAGTAATAAAGACAAGCTTTTTGATAAACCTTACAGCACTTTGGATAGATTAAATGTTTCATTTATGCATTTAATATTTTCAATTATTTATTTATTAAATGTTTTTCCATAATTAAGCTAATGAAGTAATTAATCAAGATAAGCTACATAGATTAAACACATAAGTACAATTGCTTCTAGCATAACACGTATTCGCTTGGTAATCCTAGTAGCATTATTGTTTGGTATGCCTAATAGCATAGCGCTTGGTAGCCCAGTAGTGGATACATGGGTTTAGGATGTGTGTGGAAAGTGGAATTGGATGCATATGTTAGGACTGCTTAGATACTAGTTAGTTAGTTAAATTAAATTAGTTAATACAATTACTTTTATTTCCCTTTAAACATAAAAACCATAAAATACAAAATGATAAAAATCAGATGTCTTAATTACACTTAATGATACTAGTGTACGTCACAAGTGTAATTGGGAAGACAATGAACAACCTTAAGGTAAGGTTCACTTCCTAGAAGACTAGTGCACCGAAAACTACAAAGTCCATAGAATTTGAAAGGATCACGCATGAACACTTTGTGATTCATATGGTTAGGCATAGAGGTACCTCGCTGCTCATCATTGGCATCATTGCTGGGGACTTTGTTTGTTGAAATGTGTGCTATCTAGGATTAGTGAATATTATTTATATCATTAGACAAACTCAAGGTCAACATCACTTACAACAACATATAAACTACTAAGTACACTGATAGTTTTATTCATTTTGCAAAATGTTTTCTTCATCACATAGACATGAAGATGTCAAATCGTTGGTCCCACAGGAGTGTAAAGTGGTATATACTCATCCAAATGAGTATGTACCAAACTTCACATTCATCCTACATCAGGATGAACAACTATAATGGTGTGATATGAAGGGCAACATTGTCTTGTCCCCCAATCAATCTGTACTTGGGATGCTACTTCAAACTCTTAAGAAGTTGGGCATCTCAGATCTTCATGAAGCATATGTTGTGGATGGTTATGACACTTGGGACTACCATCCCACTGAAACACAATGCAGGAAAGATTGACATCAGGAGAAGCTCCATGAGGCTATGAAAGGGAAACATTATACTAATCTCTTATTCCTACTAGATCAAGTTGATAATGAGGATCCTCCCTTTGAAGGTTCTCAACATGAAGATTCTCCACCCCTTGTTATTGATGAGGAGGGTGGAACTTGAACCTATGATCCACGATTCATAAATTAGGTTTAGGAAAGAGTGATAGTCAAGGCAAGGACTTGGGTAAACATCACAATAATAAGGGATCTAAGGATGGTGGTCATAATGAGCGAAAAAGTGGTGGCATACACCACAGTGGTGGTGGTGATTCACCTTCCTCTCCATCCTCTTCATTTGATTCCAAACATTCCTCTTCATTTATCAGTTCTCATAGAAGTCACCATCAAAATAATCATGATGAAGGTAATCAATGAGACAACAATGACTGTGAAGGCCACCAAGACCAAAGGGATGGCCGAAACCATCATTGGCATCATCAATGCAATGATGATGATGAGCCTCTATTGGTGACTCGATGCATGCTCAACATTGCAGAGGCAATTAGAATTCCAACTAGGCATAAGAAAGATAGTAGGATCAAGCATTTAGACATGAATAATATCCCAAAGTTTGAGGGGGGATACAACTCTAATCCATAGATACATCTACAAGCTTTCCATGATGCTTGTGCCTTATAGAACATAGAAAATGAATGCCAGAAACTCAAGCTCTTTCCTAGGACACTCATCAAGGAAGCTAAAAGCTTGTACCAGTCCTTTGAACTAGAATCCATTTGTCGATGGAGTACCATGTTAGAGCTATTTAATGATAAATACCAGATGTACTTCAAAGTGTCTAATTTGAGAAGGCAAATCCAAGGTTGGAAATAGGGAACACATGAACCCGTGGATGCCACCATGGTAGATACTATTCACTCTTACATCGATGCCTTGGCCATGATTATTCTCAAAGGAAACAACTTTGCCACGTCATAGAAGGACTCAGAGCCAAAACTAGAAGAATTCTTGGGCTATATGCCCAAGGAAGATTGTCTAAACTAAGAGCTCATCAGATCCAAAAGCTCATTGAGTAGGTAGCAAAATAAGAAGCTGAGCTACAAAAAAGAGAAAGCGTAGAAGAGTATAATAGGAACCCTTCCATCTAAAAATGGGAGGTCTAGTTTTGTGACAAAGAGGAGTTACCACTTGATGAAGTGATAAACAAGAAAACCTTGCCCATCCAAAAATCTCTTTTTGATATTTCGACCAAGGTTGATAAATTATGGGACTCTTTGGATGAAAAATTTCAAACTGCTATTAAGATTGCTAAAGAATCCAAAGAGAAAAATAGTGATCATAAATACAGGAGGCAAAAAGAAGCTAAACATGCCTACTAAAGAGGTCAAGGCAAAGCTACAGCCATAGAGGAAGTTGTGGAAACTGACTCTAATGATGAAATTAATTGTGACATTTATCAATAAAAATATCCAAAGGGTTGTTGCCCTATGGTGACACACTTACAAGAGTCTGGGATGTATGCATTGAATCCTCAACTAGCACATAGTCAAGAACCTAAACGATTGCCTTATCCTCAAGGCAATCCAAGGTAGTTCCACCAACAACAATAAGCGTACTACCCAAGTGAATCTCCTCCACAACCTTATGAAAAATACCAACAATGGTACCAACTACAATAGTGAGGAATGCCACCACGAAGGTAGTAGTACCCTTATAGGCAACTAGATTCATATGGGTACTATGTTCAGCAACCTGTCTCTCCAAGAAGTTATGCAAGGCATACCTCATTTTAGCATTACTATTATCCTCCAGAGTACCACCAAACACATTCACCATCTACTCAAGGAAAAAACCCATATCTATACCATCCTTTGCATTTGTCTGCACACACACCTCCACCTTCAACCCAGTTACCTCCTGCTCCATCCCTGCAAGGTGAGATTCCTCCATAGCCGCAACAACAAAATGCTACAAGGGCTGTACATTCACAACCGACTTTCCAACTGAGTGGTTTAGATAATCAATCTAGAAAAAGATCCTTCTCAATAATCCTCTCCAACCCTCACAACCTAGTACGGTTGATCATCCTACATCTCTAATACCCTCATCCTTTGCATCAAATACCTTCGAGTGCCCTTCAAACCAACTACCACCTTGGATTTACATTGTGATGCTAACTCATGTTGTTTTTGACTAGATCAAGGCTGGTAATCTTCCCACAAGAAGATCTAATCTAGGAAGTCCATTTATTTACTTGCAAATCGTTGGACATGAGCCATGTAAGGGTCTTCTTAACTCTAGTTCTATAGTTAATCTCATCTTCCATGACATGTATAAGGCCTAGAACCTACCACCTCTCAAGAAGAGCAACATCCATCTAGAATTGGGAAATCAGTCAATTACTATCCCTCTAGGATTAGTAGAGAACATTGTGACCATAGTTTGTGGGTGGTCCTATCCTATTGATTTTCTAGTGATCAAGGTTGAAGATTGCAAAAGTGACTTTCCCATCATTATGGAAAGACCTTGGTTAAGCACGGTCAATGCATGTATGAGCATAAGGGATCTATCTCTAGAAATATCCAAAGAAAATGAACTGGGTAAGATAGAGAAGAAGTACATTCTATGCATCATGTATAATGATAATAGGTGCAATTGTGTGCAAAAGATTTGGTCTATCAAAAGTACATACATTGAAGCATGCAATCAGTATGCATAAGAAATCAATATTCAACAGTATCTGTACATAGCAACCACAAAACAAGAGGGCACCCAGTGGCTAATAGTTGACTGAAATAGTAGCACATTATGCATGGAACCAACTGAGAGCTTAACATCTGCTTATGTTGAAGGCATGTATAAACTTGAACAAGTTCATCCCCAACTCTTTGATGAAGATGATGATACCTATTGGGGAGAGTTGGAAATCCTTGATAACTTCATCAGGACCCCCTAGAGCTAACAAATTTATCGACTGACATGGAATATGCATTTTTAAACAATGGTAAACTAATCATAATTAATGCCAAAATTGCTCCTGAATAAAAAGAAAAGTTGTTAAAGGTGGTTAACAAATGACCAACAACATTTTCTTGATCATATCCTAAGCTAACAGGAATCGATCCAAGGATATGCTAGCATCGCATTTACATTGACCTAGCCATGAAACCTAGAAGGTAGCTGTAGAGGTGGTTGAATCCCAAATTGAAGCAGATCATTAAGGAGGAAATTGAACAACTCCTCAAGGAAAGGATCATTTATCCCATCACGGATAGTAAGTGGGTTAGCCCACTCGTATTTGTGATAAAGAAAGATGCTAAGTGGTGGGTTTGCATCAACTTTAGGATTTTGAATATGGCAACATTTAAAGATCATTTTCCATTTTCATTTATGGATCAAGTGTTGGACACCATATCTGAGAATTGTTATTTTAGCTTCTTGGATGGTTATAGTGGTTATACCCAAATCCAAATTGCACTAGAAGATCAAGCCAAGATAACATTTACAAGTCCTTGAGGGACTTTTGCATATTGTAAGATGCCATTTGGTCTGTGCAATTCCCCTAGAACATTTCAATGCTTGGTCCTTAGTATTTTCCAATAGTAGATCGGTAATGGTGTGAAATTCTTCATGGATGACTTTTCCACCTATGAAGCTACATCTGAGCAAGCCTTGGACCAACTTGAGCAAGTATTAAAGAGATGTGCTAAAAAAAATCTATGACTCAACTGGCAAAAGAGCCATCTCATGGTCCAAGAAGGCATTGTACTAGGGCATAAAATCACTCAAGTAGGGATTGAGGTAGACCCAGAAAAGATAAGGGTCATCCAAGGAATAACATACCAACCAGAGACAGTTAAAGATGTTTGGTCATTCCTTGGACACATTGGCTATTATCGATGATTCATAAAGAATTTGTCTAAGCTCACAAAACCATTGGTAGAGATTATAAAGGAATATGCACTTTCATCTTGACTAAGGGATGTGAACATGCATTCTAATAGTTAAAGGAGAAACTCATAGAAACACCAATCCTATGAGCACCAGACTGGTCCAGACCTTTCCTCATCATGACAGATGCATCTAACTACACATTGGGAGTAGTGCTCATGTAGATAGATAATAAGAAGATCCATACTACATCCAAGACACAAGTTGAAGCATTTTGGAAGTACAATTAAATTACACCACCACAAAAAAGAACTAATGGCCATGGTGTATGCTCTAGAAAAGTTTAGGCACTATGTGCTTAGCTATAAAGTATTTGTGCACATGAATAATAGTGCAATCCACTTGCTCATGAACAAGCCAACGGTGAGCCCTTGTGTCATATGATGGCTTGTGATCATGCAAGAATTTGATCTCATGATGGTAGATCAAAAAGGGACTAAGAATGTGGTTGTTGACCACCTCTCTCACTTAAGATGGGATAATAAAGAGGAGGAAAGCTTGCTCTTTGATCAGTTTCTAGACAAACTCCTCTTTATAGGAGAAATAAATGATCAAACACCCACAGAAACAACATGGTACAATGACATCCTCACTTATCTTCTCACTCAAAAGGTGCCACAAGATCTTGACTTTAGAAAGAGACAATAATTTCTTCATTGGACCAAATATTTTATAGAAATCAATGGACATCTTTACAAGGAATGCATTGATGGCCTGATTCATTGGTATTTCCCTAATGAAGATCAATTGTGCATTCTCCAAGATGCTCATGAAAGACCTTGTGGAGGCCACTATGCTGGGAGATGCATGGCCACAAAAATATTGATGGTAGGATACTATTGGCCTATAATCTTCAGGGATGTCCATTAGTTTATCCAATCTTGTGAACATTATCAATGAGATGAGGGGATGATTGCTCACATGGAAGGTCCTCAACAGTGGATTCAACCATTGGAACCTTTTGACATATGGGGAACTAACTTCATGGGTCCCATCACACTTAGGTCTAATGGAAAGGCATAAATCATCATAGTAGTTGACTACTACACAAAATGGGTAGAAGCAGTAGCCATTACTAATTGTACATCATCCACTGCTGCTAGTTTTATACAAAAAAAATATTGTAAATAGGTTTGGGATGCCATGCTTACTAATTTATAATAATGGAACTCATTCCATAGGTACCACTTTTAGAAAGTTAATGCAATGCTTGGGGATTGAACATAAATTAACAACACCCTATCACCCCCAAGCCAATAGCCAAGCAAAGGTAACCAACCAGGAGATCACAAAAATACTAACATAGACCATTAGCATATATAGGAAAGATTGGAGTACAAAACTTAATAATGCCCTCTGGGCTTACTGTTCAACATGGAAACTTCCTATTGGCTACACTCCCTACGAGTTGATGTATAAAAGGCTTCCAATGCTTCCAATCTAGTTTGAGCTTCGTACACTCTCAATAGCCTATGATCTGAATCTTGACCTAAGTCTAGCATAGAAAGAAAGATTAATCAATCTAAATGTGCTAGATGAAAATCAATTGGTGATCCTATCTTTGAATGAGGTGCACAAGGCATTCAATAAGCAATGTCATGACCTTAGAATAAGAAAAGTAAAAATTCAACTAGGAGATAAGGTCCTCTATTGGAACCCCACACATGTACCCTAGAAGGAAAAATTTCAAACATTATGGGAGGGACCTTATATAATTGATAAAACCTCTTCCTCAAGATCCATGATGATCTACAAGCCTGAAAGCTCCAGTTGATCAACATCCAACAAGTAAAACCTTTCATCAAACCAAGATAGGATAATGCAACTACCACCTTAATAGATGGACAACCACATTCCATTTCTCAGATCTCCTTCTTCCAACTCGGTCATGGGGGAGATGGCCGTCTATGCTAACAATCCATATGGCTTCTTAGTTTTTCTACTTTTTTTTTCATGTTTTTGATTTTTGCAAATTATTTATTTTGTAAATTTTTTATTTTCAATTTTTTTCTAATTTTATATCATTGTTAGTACATTTGAGCCTTTCTTGATTATTTTACACTTTCTTATATATTTTACTTTGTTTTATTTTGTTCAAGTATGATATTTCCTTATTTTTGCCAATAAAAAATTCTTTAGTGCGACAGGACACAATGCCATTGTTGTTTACTAATGATGGTTTGTGCTTAATGTTGTGATTGTCAATGTCTGGTTTCTATTTTTAAATTCTGTTGTCTGATTACTATAACAGTTTATTTTTCATGGAATAGGCAGTAAGTCCATTTCATCCACCCATCCAATAAACTCTATGGTTTTCTTTGTTCTGGAAATTTGAGATCCCTTTCATTAAAGAAACTTTTAATCAATCAATAACCTTGGTAGTTTTGGAATTAGGAAAGGTTTGTAAAGGGTGTGACTTCAAGGGGACTCAATACTCTTTTTACTCTTCTACTTGCTTGAGTGCTTAAGTGTTTTTCATAGACTTCTTACCATTCCATTTCACCCACTAATAGGAAGTCAAATAAAGTCTTTGCATGGTGTGGTTCCCATTCAAAATTCAAAAAACAAAAATGATGGGAATTCAAATCACACCCCTTAGACATAATAAAAAAATAAGTCTTTGCATGGTGTGGTTCCCATCCAAAAATTCAAAAACGAAAAAACAATGGGAATTCAAAGCACACCCCTTAGACAAATAAATAGGCTACAAGCACTAGTTATGGGACTAGAAAGACATGAACCCATGTCTAAAGGTCCCCTCTAACTAAGGCCCTCTCTCACTTTCTACCTCTCTCTTTTCTTCTCTTTATGGAATGGTGGTTATTTTTGTGGAAGCACTCTCATGTCTTGTGCGGGTGGACTAGTCTCAGAGTGGTGATGCGAAGTCACTAAAAGTGACTAGTTTTGGTTTGGACTAAGGATGGATCTTCTCAAGTCATTGTAAATACAAATCCCACAAGGGACTTCTTATGACCTCAATTTCGAATTCCATTCCACCCTCTCTGTTATTCATCCAAGCTACCATAACTCACCTCATTGCCAGGTTTTATATTATGTTCTATGTCTTGTTCTGATGTGTTTGAATTCTTGGATAAATTCTTTTCGATTGGTCCTTAACTTTTCATGATCATTAATTAACTATGGGGCCCATGGACTCCTTAGTTGAGGTTATGCAAGGGCAACAAGAGCATGAGCCTACTATGGGAAGGACCCACTTGCATAGCTCTTGGTTTGGTTAGTTAGGTTCCTTACCTTAGACATTGCTACAATTCTATCTTTTGTGTATTCCATTGTGTATTCTGCTCAGTGCTCCTTAACCTTTTATTTCACTCATCCCCCAAATCATTTTTCTTAATTTTTTCCAAATTTATGAGCTCCAACACCCTCTTCTCATATTTTCATACTATTCTTGATCCTTTGAGATTTCATATGATCCCAATCTCATTCAAAAACTCTTTTTTTTGCAAGCTTAACTAAAGTCAATGGTTGTTTACGGTGGTCAATAGCTACATCGATGAGGCCTCATCAACATAGCCGACCACATTAATGAGGCCCCGTCGACAAGGCCTTGTTGATGCAATGAAAAAGTCCTATATATACCACCACACACTTAGAAATTTTTTTCATTTGCCTCATAATACACAAGGAGTTTTTGCCATTTTTGAGAGCCCAAAAGCTTCCAGAGCCCTTAACTTCCCAATCGTTTGTCCAAATCACCTTGTTTTTCATCCTTGTAGTTACTAGAGGTAAGCTATTTATCGTGGGGGCCACAAACCTTAAGATTTGTGATGAAATTTTTGAAAAAATTTCTAACTTTCCCAAAGGATTAATAACCTTAACAATGCACAAACATCAATTTTTTTGAAATTTAACCCTTTCAACAACCTCCGAGATGATTTATTAACAACAACACATAAATAAACTAATGATTAGAGTAATTAAATTAGCCATAATTACAACTTAGCCAAGTGTAACTATCCTAAAGAGATAAAGGTATTCCAATTACTTCATGTTACACAGTGACTACTAACCCATGGTCTTATTGTGATTATAGATGGCACCAAGACTAAAATGCCTGTAGGAAGGAGAATTCTCTCAACCAAGGGAGAAACAACCCAAAGCTGGAAGGGGTCAACAAGAACAAGCCCAAGAACCACCAAAGGCAACCCATGCAATGAGACCTCTTTGTGAGGAGTCTGAAGTGAAATCTATTTGACAGATTCTAGAAGAAGAAGTGCCAACATAGCAATCATAGTAAGGACAAGCACAAGGACTCAAGCTTGTCTTAACATCATTAGGTCCCAAGAGATCCAATGCTTAGTTCTCTAGAAAATAAACTTTAGACCATTTCTAGAGAAAGCTCTAGTAGAAGTCAAAACACAACTACAAACCTCTCCCATGTGGCCAATCATCACATTCAATGGGGAATGGTACATGGGAGAGACATATCTCTTCTGGAATAATAGAAGGCTAAGGTCCATAGTAAAAATCAAGGATATTTATGTGTCCTACTCAACCAAGGCTATTCTGAAGGCATTGGGGTTGCCTTATATTGGGACACAGTTGGTAGAGCTATCAACAAAAGGTGATCCTAAGGTCAAAAAGGAGTGGACTCAATGTTGTTATGGGGTCAACCGTAAAGAGTATGGCATGCTCACATTGGAAAAATGTATCTACTTTAAAATTGTGGCTTGTCACCTTAATCCCACAGTGAGGCCTAGAAAGGTAACTATTTTTTCCATTGGAACATGTACCTCTCTAAGCAAGAGATTTCCCATAAACCTTCCACAATTGATCTATTTGGAGATTGAGAAGTGTTTCAAGGAAAATGAACATGGAAGGAAGGAAAACCTTGCCCTTTCTGTGCCTTATCCAAAAACCATACAAAAGGGCAAAAATCATTTACTATGCCAATGACATAATCAGGCATGTTGCCTTGGCTTCATGGTCTAAAATCATGAAGGAAAAGATGACAACAATGACTCAAGAAGAGTAGCAATTTCCACCTCCATTGCTTCCTCAAGAAACAACACCAAAGGCCCATGCAACCATTGAGCGCTTGTGCAAAATTTGAGAGAAGCTCTTGTATGAGTGAGAGTAGCATGCAAAGACGAGTAGTGCAAATCCATCTATGTATTGATCATCAATGAGTTCCCTTAATGAGGTGGCTTAAACAATCAGCCAGATGGAGAGGTGTGGACCAATATTCTCTATCCAATGAATGCAGTTGCCCATGAGATTTGATCCTAATGCTCAAGAGGTGATGGTGTCACTATCACAATACCATTTATTTCTAGAAATCTTTGGGAATGATGCCTCCTTTTAGATGCATTTGGAGGAAGGTGAAGGGGCTATTGTCCTGGTGATGCAACACCAAGAGTAAGAGACTATAGTTGAGATAGTTGTTGATCATGTCATTGAAGCACTCAATGCACCTACGGCATCTATACCAGATGTATCTACACTTCAAGATGTGTAGATGTCTATAGGAACAATCAACAAAAAACTGAATGCATTCCAACATGAAGAATTACTAGATCGACTAGTGGGGGTTGGGCAAAAAATTCCAGATATCTTTGATTTTTTAGATAACATCACTACAACCTAGTCGAAGCTAGTAGAAGCAAGTGGAAAATGCATCATCTTGAAGGGGCAGCTCGAAATGGTTCAAGCACAAAATCAATGCTTGACCATAGAGGTTTCCAAATTATGTGCCTACCTTGCTAATTTTACACTCCTCAAACCAACAATAACCAAAGATGAAGCTTTCCAACAGTTTCAAGAACAATTCAGGAAAGTTGAGGAGGAAGCAGTGACGACCATCTTTAGCTAGTCCATAACATAAGTGAAAATGTATTTAGTTTAGAAGGACTTGACTCAAATGTGCCAAGAGAATGAAGCACTAACTACATAAAATCATTGTCTACATAATGTTGATGCCCAAAAAGAACAAATGTAAGAGTTCATTCATCAATAGCAAGAGAATCTAGCCAAGGTGAATATGAAATTAAGGAAATTGGCCATAGAAAATTAAAATCTATCAATGGAGGAAGTTCATGCCTTGCACCAGAAATTTGCTATTGGGATTGCCTTATGGAAAAATGAAGCTTTGAAGTTTGAAAAAGTTAAAAACCACTAGAGAGACCAAGTTGGCCTGTAGAAAGAAGTAAACAAGAAGCACATCCAAATGGCAAAGGCAAAAATAAATGAATCTCTTTGATGAGACATGATTCACATGAGCTGCGATATCGCGTACGCGATATCATGGTCTGCCGCCATATCTATAAATAAGAGGTGGATCTCCCTTGTTTTCCCATCCTGAGTTAGAAGTAGGGATACTCTAGTAGTTTGATCACTCCAGAGATAGAATATTTTCCATGTGCCTGCAGTAGGAGTCCTAAAGTAAACGGATCTTTATTCGAGCAACATTGTACTTGAACACAAGTTGTGTATAGCAATAAAGACGAACTTCCTAGATAAACCTTGCAGTGCATGGAATAGGATTTTATTTATTATTTTTTCTCTCACCCTTAAACTCCTAGAATGCGGTATGAGTACGACTTGATTACAAGCATCTAAGGATGTGTACAGATAGTCAAGGAATTGGCTGCTCATTGCATGCGATATGAGTACGACTTGATTACGAGCATCTAGTATGACTACTTGGTAACCCAGTGGCGTATTCAAGATCT
>MNCI01004170.1:1499705-1531887 GCA_015680685.1 Gnetum montanum | reverse complement strand
GGGAAAATTCTAACTCTGGAGGGATCAAACTGCCAGAGCTTCGCTACACTAAAACTGGGATCCCTGAACAAGGGAGAGCCGCCTCTTATTTATAGACAAGGCGGCGGACTGCGATATCGTGTACGCGATATCGCAGGGCAGGACGCGATATCGCGGGGGATGCGATATCGCGTATGTGATATCACGGCCAACGCAGACCGCGTCTCATCAAATGCTTTCACTAGAAAGAAAGACCACTACATAAATTTTAAGAGCAACAATAACTCTAGAAAATAGCTTGTAATATTCTTTTTCTTATTAAATATTTGGGCATGCTAGATTAGGAGATTCTTACTTTTCTTCCACCTTCATTCCTTGATAGATGACTCTTTACCACATGAGACTTGTATGACATTTGCAATATCATATGCATTAAAGGTGAGATTCTACTCTTGTATGGTAGCTTGTAGAGTACATCATCAATCAACCATTCATAAAATTTGTAACAACATTCTTATTGTAACATTCTTCCATTATCATCTAATGATATATTTCCATTTTCTTTAATTTTTAAAAAAGGATAAACATTTTTGGCAACTCCAAAATTGTTTGCAGATTACATTCACACATAATGGTAATAGCTGAAATTTAGCAAATTAAATCAAAGTTATAATAAAATGGACTAAATAAATTTACTAAAAAATGAATAACATCATTTTTAAAATGATTCAATTTTAAGAACAACATGTACTCACGTGAAAGAATCCATTTGCTAGTCCCCATGATTGTTTAGAACTTGGACAATTGTAGCCATTGTAAAAGAAAATTTAAATAGCCTAATAGTATATCATGGTTATGATGCATGGTATACAACATTATTAGAGAACATTATAAGGCTTACAAATATTCTATAACAAATCACAATAATTCAACATGATGCAAAGATATAAAATGGAATTGGACTTTCACTAATAATCATATGTAATGAAACTTATAACTTGACAATAAAATAATAAAGGAGTGAGAAATCAACTAAAATTTGTGGTAAATTTAATAATAATAAAAAATAGTGTAAAAATTTGAGAAAATTATGACAAACTTGGGTGGGAAAAGGTGAGAGGGTTTTGGTGAGGATACAAGGAATAGCTCAACATAAGGTGATCTTGAGAAGGAAGATTAGACTAGGGAGGAGGAAATGTTGGTGTTAGTAGACAAAGAAGCAAACATAATAAAACCTTTATAGAGACATTGTGTGAGAATCAATGATTTAAGTTAGCTAAAATTGACCTTTATGAACAAGAAAATTTCAATTCATTCAAGGGCCTAGAGGATCCAAGTATCTAGATCTTTGTTAGGGAACTACAAGTATAGGAGAGGAAGTTTCAATGAACTCTAATTAGGATCTTTGGTAGCTACACATTGCTATAATGTGACATATAGTTCTTTGTAAGCTACTCTTGTAAAGGAATGGTTGTGCAGGTAAGTGCGCTTTTGAAAAACATCATGTTTTTCATGTTTGAATTTGAGAAAGATATGAAAAATATCAACATCATGACTTGGCATGTCAAAGGGCTAACTTTGTAGGTTGAAAAATACATGCTAGGGCACCTTTTCACATAGCCAAAGATCAAAAATGCATCAACCACAAATGTTGGATGATAATCTAGATGAAATTGCTAGTCCTTCTAATCAAGTTCTAGTTGAAAGAGGCTTTGGAAGAGATAATGTGGATTTTTAAAGAGCTTTTGATGATTGTCCTAAAAACAATGAAGGGCTTGCTAAGCATAGTAGTGTGCATCTACATTTGCATTGTATAAGAAATTAAGACCTCGCAATCCATCATTCTTATGGGAGCACATAGCTACTTCTAGCAATAGGTATTTTCCAAAAAATATCTAAATGTATGTTGTATCTACTAGAAATAAGGAAATAAGTTTACATGTTATCTTATAAGGCTGTAGAGAGACACGGCCAAGGTAGTACAACCCTAGATAGTAGATAACCATGCCTTGAACTCCTTGACAAACATGCATGCCAAGGAGACTCTTACTGAACCCATCTTGGTGGTGAGAAATACTCAAAAGATCTCACAAGCATTCTTGAAGAATGCAAGAATGGTGATGGATGTGGAAGCTTAGAAGATAATTAAAATCATTTATAAGGCTATCTTGGAAATTGCAACTTCCTTATCTTAGTTACAGAGTGACATGGAGAATGAAAGATAGCAAGTTATGTGAAATCATAAGACAAACAAATAACTATAATAGAGATAGAACCATAAATAGGGGTGGACACTAGAGCAAACCCTACTCCAAAAAATAGGTAGGTAGAAGTAATGGTGTTATAAGTAAGAGATCCTAACATAACTGTTTAACTTAGAGCTATAGGCAAAATGCACCTATTAGAATGGAATAAAGCACCCATCTACATAGGAGGTGCAATGACTCACAATAGAGGATGAGAGAACCGATGACAAGCAAGAATCCCTCATGAACATTATCATGAGGGGAAAACTATGCAAGAGAAAGTGGGCAAGTAGGTTGGAGTCTCAACATCACTGATTCTCTCTTAATGATCATACTCATATAGTACTATGCTCATATCCAAACATTAAGAAGGTTCAATACTTAAGGAAACTTATTGATTTCCATCATATTTATGTTATTTTATTGTAGAAAACCAAGGTGGAGGTATTCTAGGTGGAAGGATGGTATGGATGGAAAGGAGTCCATGTGCCAGTGATTGGAAGAAGTGGAGGTTTGGCCTACCTATGGAATTTTCATCGATCTTTTGCAAAAGAGAACCAAGATTGCAACCTTTTAGGAATTGATGAAGAGGGGGAGAAGATTATTAATATTTATGGTTTGGTCATATTAACTTAGAATAATTATTTCTAGCAAAATATTCTATAGGTAGTCAAGGATAATCAGGGGATCTGTAGGAAGGAGGGAGGACTAGAACATGGTCTAAACACAAAAGAACATATTAGGGAATAGAAAAAATTACATTAACAAAGAGTTATTATAAGAGATGGAGTTGTAAGGACACTTAGCAGAACTTTGCATCCCATTGGTTTATTTCACATGAAAAAACTCAAAGGGTTAAAGTTGCTAGTGGGGTTCCTCCTAGATAGGATCTTCCTCCCTCAATATTTGTGGCTTCAAGAACATCCCATCGATAAGGATTTACCTTGGCTATGATCAAATCATTGGTTAATCATATGTGCTTGGGGATCTCCCACTAGGAAAGTTGGACAATTTTTATTTGAGAACATCTAGCTTAAGCACCTAAAAATCAAAGAATCATTAGTGAAGATCTAGGGAAGGACATCAACTAAGGATAGAAACCTTTCCTATAGAAGCTATGGTACTTTTTGAAGTTTTTTAGGAGACAACGAAGATAGGTTTAGTCACCTACAATCTACATAGCTATAGAGGACATGGCCAAAGCTCAGGAGGATGCAAATAGGCTTCTCAAGTGGGATTAATTCATGTCACAGCTAATGCAAGAAGAGATGTAGGTAAGATGCCTGATGATGAAGAAGGAAGTTTACTAGTAGTAGTAGGCAAAGGATCTATAGCTTTGTGCAAGTAATCAAAACATGAACTTCTTTTATATGGTCATGATTTGATAGGAAGGGAAGAAAACTACTATATCCTTTACAAGGAATATACAGGCTAATCTTGCTCAAGTTACAACTTTTCTTTGAACTTTTCTGGGCCAACTATAGGTGTCTTCATTTGATCTAGAAAAGCTTATCCCCTAGAAAATTATACTACAGGATAGGAAGAGGTTCTCTACCCCTTCACAAGGAAAGAAATCCATAATATGATGCTTTTAGTCTCAACCAATAAGTTCCCAGGGCCAAATGCATGAAATTTTAAATTTTGGAATAATTATTACTTATTAGGATGTGGTTGGCAATGATATGAAGGCTATCATGTTATAAAGCCTAGCAAGCAAAACCTTCTTCCAACATGTAGAATGACACTTTAATTATTTCCATTTCTAAAAAAGATAGAGTAGAGTCACCTATGAACTATTGACTTATTAACCTATGTAACAATATTTACAAAGTCCTTTCCAAAGTCTTGGTGAATCGTTTGTATCTCATCATCTCTTAAAGCATAGAAGAGGACCAATTAGGTTTCATTTCAAGATAAAAAATTAATGATAGTATCATTACAATCCAAAAGCTCCTTCACTAGACCATGACCTAGGGAGATGTTGGCTACTTTATAAAATTGGATTTGGCCAAAGCTTATGATAAGATGAACTAGCAATCCCTTCTACTTACCCTTCAATGGTTGGAGTTCCTGGACCACTTTTTTTGTCTCATCATATATATCTTGTAGATTACTAGATATCATGTGTGTATTAATGGATAACAATAAATCTTTTTCTGGCCTTCCAGGAGTCTTTGGTGGGGGGATTCTCTTTCCCTCTACCTATTTTCCATTGAGGCTAATAATATTTGCTAATACCTCCTATTGGTAGGGATGGCCTCCTCATTTTCTTAGGGCCTTCAATTCCTTTGCTACATAAAATCAAAACACAAGCACAAAAACTAGTACAACATTCTATAAATTAGGTTCTTGTTCCCACTTAAACATTGTATGGTGTAGGAACATCTCTCTTGATTCCCTTGTGCTTTTATCTACAAGTTGTTTTTGTAGGTTTTCAGATTTGGGAGGATATCTTGAAAGTTCACAAGGCATCTTAGCTGATACTTGAGGTTTAATAAGAGACATATTGGATTTAGAGATGATGTCTCAACTGAAGTACCATCCTATTAGAGGAGATGTCTTGCAGATAAGGAGACATCTTGTACAAGATGTATTGAATGCAAAGAAGACATCTTGGAAACTAAAAATATGTCTTGAACACTAGGGATACATATTTTCCTTAGGAGAGATGTCTTATACTCATGGGAGACATCTCCCTAGCATCCCAAATTAACAAAAAGACATCTAGGAAGGCTAACAGACATCTTGTGCAATCCAATGAAGCTCTAAAATGGCAAGTTCAATGTAAAGCATATAGGAAAAGCAAGTTCCATGTGGAAAACATCTAGTAAGCCATTTAAGAAAGGTTTCTAGGGTTTTGAATCTTTATAATCATGTTTTATATTCATGCTTGGTAGGAGAGGAAGAGCAAGTAAGAAGCAATAAGAGAAAACCAAGGAGAGCTTGTGTAAAGCTTGTACTAGGGAGGAGACATTCAAAGATCTTGAGAGAGTTAAGAAAAGAGTTGAGAGAGAGATTGCATATGTGTGAATGAATATCCAAAGACAAGTATATGTGTGATATTGGCTAAAACTCTTTGAATCTTAGGTTGGATTGCAAATCTATGTGTGAGATCTAATTTGAAGAATGAGCCTTACATCAAGGTCAATCTTGTTAGATTGTAAAGTCTCAAGCTCTACAATAGTGTGAGTCTAGGTGAGAGGATGTTGGATCCTTGGCTTTAGTATCCATTATATTGTAATCATATCAATTGATGATTGAAGATAGCTTATTTTCTTATTTTCTAGCAAAAAGTTTTGGTCTTTGAATTATATCTAGATTTTGTATTTGAACATGATTAATTATTAGAGTAAACTTAGTCCAAAATTATTGGTATTGGAGCTTATACTTGTCTTGATTGTTGATTGGATTTTGGTTGTGTATTTTGTCAATTTTAGATGGCACCCAAGAAGAAATATGTACAAGCTATTAATAGAGACATGGAGAGCATGAAATCTGCCTTTTAGATTATGGTTTCTTGGTTAGATGAAATAAGTGCAAACGTAGATAGAAATGTCGATCCTAGCCATATTTCAACACATGGAGTGAAGAGCATACATGTTCAAATGAAGATGTTTCATAGCCTAGTGAAGATAGATGGTATGAAAAGGAGGGAAAATCTAGCTATGAGAATGTAGGAAACCATTAGCCAAGGATCTCAATGGGAGAGAATCTTGTTACTCAAATGAGAACTCCAAGGACTCTAGTAGGGTTCAATACTTCTTCTCTAGACAAGCTTGACTAGCAAGATGAGACAAGACTTGCTAGAGCATTTAGAAATGCTGCAAGACTTTCATATGTTAAGTTGAAGAATTTTAATGATTTAGATAGCACCAATACTATTGCGATTTGGCTGAATTTACTTGAGAAGCATTTTCAATTGGAAGAGGTACCAAATAATTTGAGGGTATCTATTGTTGAATCTAAATTAGAAGGTATGGCTTCTACTTGGTGGGAAAAGGAGTCCCATGGGTATGATAGATGAAATGGTCAACCTATCAGAGACTAGGATTTGATGAAATATAGGGTGAAAAGAAAATTTAAATAATCTCACCAGAGGAAAGAAATCATTATGAAGTTAAAATTAATAAGGTAAGGTAACAAGGATGTCAAGGAATATTACATCAAGTGTTGTGTTTAATTCCATCAAGCTAAGGTAAACTGGGAAGAATATGAATAGGATTCAATCTTTTTAGGAGGCCTTAAAATGGCATACTAGCTATTATCACATTTACACCAATTTGATGGAGCAAATTTTATGAGATAATGTTGAAAACTAAATTTTTCAATTTTGCTTTTCAATGGTGATTGAAAGATAAAAGTTAAATTATTTACTTAAAAGGGCAATAGTGAGAAGCATGATGAAGAAAGGAAAAAAACTGAAAAGTTCTCTTTATATTCAAGGTGTGTACATTTTGAGTTTGTTTTCATAATTCCAAAGGCATGGAATTAATGAAAGCTTAGTAAGGTGTTTCTAGCTTAAGGATGAAGAATTTGTGGTTTTCCCATGTAAAAATATGTATAATGGTGGAGGTGAAATTTCGAAATTGCAAGGCAATGTATTGCAATCATATCACCATTGGTTCTTACATTGTATTAGTTTATCAGTTTCAGTTTTAGTGGTAAATTAGATGTTTCAAATAATGATAAAAAATAAAGTGGATAAATTTGTGCATCCATTTTCCCTAAAAATGTACAAGAATTTCCTAAGGAAAAATGACAAGTAATTGCATTACATAAAGATCCATCATTATGTTGTGGTCATTGCAATTCATAATGTCATATTCAATCTATGGTGGCTTCCAAAAAATGGTAGAAAATTAAGTTGTAGAGTTATGAATTACAAAAAAAATAAGAGGAAAATATTTAATTCAAAGGCTCAACAACATTTAATGAATGTTGGTAAAATAAGATCATAATCTCAACATAAGGTAAACAAAATTAATAAGATTCTTGTTAAATAACAATTGAAAAATTCAACAAAATTATCTGAAAAAAAATTCATTATTATTCCAGAAGAGAAACCCTTACCATCAAAAAACATGATCATATGAAGTGTAGCAAGCAAATAAAATTTCAAAAACTTGCAGAAGAACATAGGCCCTGAAATTCACAAGAAGATCTATATGAAATAGATGTTCCAGAGTAAAATGAGCATGCCAAACCTATAGGCATTAGAAATTTGGCTCCACATTCAAAATCAAAAGAAGCCCTAAAGTAGTGGCTATCATATATTTCAAAAAAACATGTAAATTGAAGAACCCTAAGCAAAGGGTATTCATCACTACAAATTTCTCCAAAATAGCATTAGAAATTTGAATGGAAGCTCCTCTCCAACTGCCCATGCACGAGTTTCACCTCACAAAGTGTCACATGGCAATAGGGCATCAATGTGGTGAGAACCAAAGTAGGGTCTAAATCTACAAATTTCCTGTTTGTGATGGAGATGGCCATTTTGGAGCATCACCAAGTAGAATAATAAGTGTAGAGGCAAAGGATGACACCAATGGAAGTGCCATGCTTGCAAAACTGTAGTAGTAGGATCTAGGAGTGGAAGTAAGAGATACATGACCCACAAGAACTGCATGTGACAAAGGTAGCACAGAAACAGGCATGATAGCCACAAACCTCAATCATTGACATGAGGCACACAAAATATGAAATCATGTATGATGTGTGGCAAGGTACCCCTACACTCAACCATACGAAATGAGTGTAGCACGTGCAATCCAGTCGAACTCCACAGACTAAATGCCTAAACGCCCCATGGAAAACTTGGGGTTAATCATTCGTTGTCTTCCCAGACTTACTTGTTGTTGTCACGGTGTATGGTTAAGTAAGTTCAAGGTATATGATTTTTTATGGTCTTTTCTAGTTTTATCTCCTATGCTAAAGGGTGAAGGGTTGAAAGAGCTAACTAACTCTAACTAAGGACTAATTCTAAATTAACTAGCATTAGCATCCGTTCCCACTTACCGTACACACCCTGAACTATGCAACTTTGGCTACCAAATGCTAATCATTACTGGGATACGTGCTCAAAGTGGTCATAATGAGGCACTTAATTAGCCTAAATGTAATGAGCAATCGATTCCTTGACTAGCCGTAAACATTCGTAAATGCTCATAGTCAAGTCGTACTCATTCCGCATTCTAGGAGATAAGGGTGAGAGAATCTAATCGTGATGAGTAGCCGATTCCTTGATTAGCCATACACATTCGTCAATGCTCGTAATCAAGTCGTAATCATGCTGTGCTAATGCATGTAATAAATAACATGTAAGAAATAACATGTAATAAACCTATTCCATGCACNTGCCTCTTATTTATAGATTTAGCGGCGGGCCACTATATCACGTACGCGATATCGTGGTGCATGCGATATCGCATCTAATCAATGTATATTAGGTCATATGGACTTAATAACAATTTTATTTTAAAAACAAATCATCATAAACAAAAACTTATGGTTTATTCAAATTACAACTAGTAATTTTAAAAAGCGAGGTTTACGATTTGAAAAGTAGGGAATTTAAAATCATTTGATAAATATAACTTTAATTTATTTAGGAATTAAAAATTTTCAATAAAAGTTATAACCTCCCATGGAAGTTATAAATAGATCTCCTTGATATTTGTAAGGTTGTAATTGCTAAGAAGACATTTGCCAACTATGGCTTGATTTTCACATAACTCACTATAGAAGTTATAACTTCTTAAGATAGTTATGAATAAATTTCCTATATATTTTATATTTACCTTAACCTTCAATAATGAATTTAACTACCATGAAGCTACTCTAAAAGGGCTTCAAGAGTAGGATAACATATATTTTTTTGGGAGGGAAAAATTGGTAGAAGTAACATTGAAGATTGTAAAAGCATGGATTGCTAAAGATACAATTCGACTACTTGATTTTAATCCTATGAGTTCCTTTCTTCCCTTTTTTTTAATTACATAGCTAATGTTCTAGATAGCAATGTGCTTAACATTTAATTTTGGGATTTTCTAGATTATTCTTAAAGGTCCGTTTTATGCACTATTAGATTTCTATTAAGGTTTGCCAAATAAGAGTTTATGTTATAGAAAAACATCTTGATCAATTTAATGGTAATGTCTTATAGAAATTTCCTATTTGAGTTTAGAGGATTTGGAGAATCTTTGATACTTTGGCTTGTTTGAAATAGCTTCATTTTTCTAAAGTTTATTGCCTTAGAATTATAATTTAAAAAATTTTCAATTTTTTCTATTAGTTCTAGTGTTTGCAATTCTTGAAAACTATTGACTAGCTAAGCATAAGCTTGTACTTATGGTTTACAAAGCATTTTGGTAGTAAATAAGATTGTCTTTTATGAATTTGCTTTTGAGCTTAGAAGATCTGAGTAATTTGTAATACTTAGATTAAATTGAAATAGCTTTATTGTGAAGTGTTTCATCATGTTTACTTTATCTTGCCTAAATGTTTGAGATTTACGCAAATCTACTTTTATTTCTTTTATCTTTCTAAAGTCGATTGAATCTTGCTCTATTTCTAGTTTTCTTGTGGAATTTTCTCTTTGGGAGAAACTAGGAGTAGATTGGTAGAATTGTGCTCAACCATTTTGGTGAAATTTTATGTATTTCAAGTAGCGTACTATAGGGTCTATATAAACTAAGTGATTTGACAAAATAGGAATCTCAAACAACTCATAGTACTTGACAAAGCTAGCTGAATTTCTTTTACAATAGGCAATTATAAGTTCATACATGAACCCAAGAATTTCAACATTTACAACAAGCACATACTCACGTTTAGTTCATTTCATAACCACTAAGTTTATTTGAAGGTATCTAGGCCTTGGTGTTTCCAGAAGACCAACAAGCACCTAAACCTAGTTTTAAGAAACACTTTTATTTTTAATGGCCCTTAAGGTCATGATACTGAAGGCTCCTAATGTTGGTAGTCCCAAGTAGTCACCACCACCATTAAGAGTTTTCTTTTAATGAGCCACAGAAACTTGATGAGGCTTATGATTTGCCACTCAAGGCCGAGAAGAAATTAGGTGGATTTGAAAATAGGAGTCAAGAAAGTTCCAACGGGATGGAGAAGGGGTCTAGATCTAAGAAGGAATCCAAGTCTAAATTTGAAGATGAGTAGCCAGGATAAGAAGACTAAAAGAGGTGATGAGAAGGGTAAGACCAAGAAGGACCAAGGTAAGGGTTAAGGTAGAAACTCATAAAAAATTCAATGCTTCAAGTGTAAAGCATGGGAACACAGGCAATGGAAATGTCCACTTCACAAGGTAGCTAAGGGAAAAGATGTGCAAACCATGGGGGTTAAAGAGACATCAAGCAAAGTTCTTTGGAGAGGTAATCCTAATGCTCCAAAAATTAAGGATGTTTCTAAATTAAATTCATGAGGAATGTAAATAGAGTAGATCATATTAATAGGAAATTTTTCTTTTAGATTGGGGCTAGATGTTTTTATTGATTGGGAAGCCCAAGAAAATGTTATTTCTTCTAGGGAAATTGCTAGGTTAGGTTTGGTAACTAATCCTCATATGAGACCCTATAAGATGCATTGGTTGTCTAGAGATTTTTCTCAAGAAGAAAGGAAAAAATCTACCTTGAGACTTAAAATTGAAGTTTTTCATGATGTTTTGAAGTGTGATGTGATTCCAAAAGATTATGCTGATGTATTCTTGATAGATCTTAGAATTTTAACAAAGGCGCTCAATTTGATGAAGCAAGAAATGTGTGGGGTGTAGCTAGACCTAATGGAATCCATGATTTAATTCCTATGATAGCCAAACAAGTGAGGTAGCAAAGCTTACTTAATGCTTCTTTAATCCTTATAAGAGAGAAGGATTACATTAAGGAACACGATGAAACCAATTTTGGTTTTATGGTTGTAACAACAGTTGCTCCTAATCATGATGATGTGCAAACTGAACTTCTTATAGGTGTGCTAGGCTTGAAGGAGAAATTCTTCAAGGTGTTTAAGGGGAAACTCAATGGATTACCACTAATGAGGAATGTACAACATCAAATTAACTTCATCCCTAGTGCTATTATTCCAAATGAGAGAGCTTACTAGATGGCACCAAATCAGAGGATTGGCTTGCAAAGGAAAGTAGAGGAGTTACTTGCAAATGATTTCATGAGGGAGTCTACTTCACCTTATGTAGTTCTAGCAGTGCTAGTGCCAAACAAGGATAGTGATGAATGAAGGATGTGCTAATTTCAAGGTAGTAAATAGGATAGTAAGGAGGTACAGGTTTTCTATTCCAAGGATGGATGATGTTCTTGATGTCCTTACCAATGTAGATGTTTTTAGAAAAAATTATTTGAATAACGGGTACCATCAAATTAGAATCAGACTTGGTGATGAATGAAAGATAGCTTTCAAGACACCGAATGGATTATTTAAGTAGTTAATGATGCCACTTGGGCTCTCATGAATATACCTGTTACATTCATGATATTGATGCATGATGTATTAAAGGACTTAATTGGTAAATGTTGTATTATTTTTTTAATGATATTTTGGCATATTGCTCTAATAAGGAACTTGGATCACTC
Source organism: Gnetum montanum (assembly GCA_015680685.1). Classification (NCBI taxonomy): domain Eukaryota; kingdom Viridiplantae; phylum Streptophyta; class Gnetopsida; order Gnetales; family Gnetaceae; genus Gnetum; species Gnetum montanum. The sequence continues at coordinate 1,520,063 of MNCI01004170.1, read as the reverse complement.
GAAGATGATGTATCTTAAGTTGTAGGAGGCACAACTAGTAATCAATGTGAAGAAAATTCATTCCTTCAAAAGGAAAATCACATATTTAGAACTTGTGATTTTTAAAAACCAAATTCAAATGAAAGCTATCAAGGTAAAGGCTATTAAGAATTGGTCAACTCCTAAGAATGTTGAGGAGGTAAGATCATTCCTTGGTTTCGTAGGTTTTTATAGATGGTTCATCAAAGATTTCAATGGTATTTCATGGTCTATGTTTACTTTTTTGAAGAAAAATAAATATTTTAGGTAGGATAATGAAAACCAAGGAAGCTTTGACTTGTTGAAAGAAAAGATTACTAGAAAAATATTGCTTGTAATTTTAGAGTTTTAAAATCTTTTTTAGGTGGAGGTGTATGCAAGTAGTCTTTCCATTTTTGAGGTACTTTCAGAAGAAGGTAGGCTTGTTGCTTTCCTTTTAGAAAATTTGAATGAGTCAAGGCAAAATTATAGCATATATGAGAAGGAGTTGTATGTTATTCTTCAAGCAATCAAGATTTGGAGGCATTCATTTTTACCCAAAGAGTTAACTTTGATGACAAACCACAAAGCACTACAATTTCTAAACTCTCAAAAGAAGTTGGGTGCAAAGCATATAAAGTGAGTTGCATAGTTACAAGAGTTCAATTTGTTTTTGAAATACAAAAGTAAAAAAGCCAGTGTGTTGGCTAATGTGTTATCTAGGGTTCATGTGATGAATTTCAATGTGCCTCATGTGAAAGATATGGATGATTTTGCTCCTTTGTATGATCATGATGATGATTTTGGAAAAGTGTGAAGGAACCTCAAAGAATCATGAATGAGTAGGATAGACCAATGGATGGACTATCATATTCAAGATGAACTATTTTTAAGAATGGAAAGGTATGCGCTTCTAATTGTTATTTTAGGAAAAATATTTTGTTTAAAAAGCATTGTAGTGACATGGCCATTGAAACTTTTGGGTAGGCACTATTTTTGGCTTGGTATGGCAAAAAAGATTTTGAAATTTATGGAGTTATTGACATGTTAAAAGTTCAAAGGAGGTAAAGGTGTTGATGGGCACTATATGGCTTTGCCAATTCCCAAGGGTTCATGGGAAAGTGTGTCAATGGACTTTGTGAGTGGTATTCTAAAGATCTATCATGTGAATGATGCAATTTTTGTTTGTGAATAGGTTATCCAAGATGATACATTTTATTCCATGTAAGAAGATGAGTGATGCTTCTCATGTTGCAAATTTATTTTTCCAAGATGTTATGAAGTTGCATGGTATTCCTTTGGATGTCCCTTTGGGAAATTTTAGAGCAAAGCTAAATTTTTCTAATTCATATCATCTAGAATCTAATGGAAAAATGGAGGTGGTGCATATATCCTTGCTAAACATATAGAGATATTTTCATGATGGAGAGCTAAAATAGTTGGAAAACTTGTTGTGTCATGTTGAGTTTTTGTATAATAATTCTTTTCATGTTGATATTGGCAAAAGTCCATTTGAGATAGACTATAATTTTTGCTCAAAGATGGTGGATACTTTGAAGAGTTTTAATGATGAAGCTAAACTTAGTATTTCTTTTGTGCAAGAGATGAGGGATCTCCATGCATAAGTAGAATCAAATCTTGAGAAGAAGGTTGAAGAGAGAGTCCTCAAGAGAAATGAGAGAAAGAAGAAGCCTAAATTTTCTGTTGGTGATTTGGTTTGAGTGCACTTGAAGAAGAAGTAGCTAAGAGGTATTAAATTTTGTAAGTTGAAAGTCAAAATTATGGGGGCTTTTAAAAGCAAGGCTAAGATCAATTGTAATGCTTCTGAGATTGATTTACCAAATGATGTTAGTACATATTTTGTATTAATGTTTCAAATCTTGTGCACTATCATGGACCATCTAATGAGGAGACCATACAAGGTAGCATGAATAAGTTGAAAGGGGCTATTGATCAGTCCAAGCCTTCTATGGATAGGAAGGCAGTCGTACTCAAGCAAAGAAAAGCTTCTATTACTTAGGGAGTCAAGAGGCATAAGTATTTGATTAATTGGAAGGATTGGTCTACCAATGATTTTGTATGAATTTATGAGACCAAACTTGTTAAATGGAGGATGAATTCTATCACTACTCCACCTTTCACATGAGTTTACTTTTTGAAGGATAGAGAGTTGGTGTATAGCCACCTCTTCTAATTCCCTTGCTCTTTTTTCTACAAGATTTTTTTGTAGGTTTTCAACTTTGGGAAGATATCTTGAAAGCAAACAAGACATCTTGGCTAAGACTTGATGTTTAACAAGAAACTTATTGGACTAAAAAGAGACATCTTGGTTGAAGTACAGTCATGTTAGAGGAGACATATCTTACAAGATGTCTTGGACACAAGGGATACATCTTGGACATTGGGTAGATGTCTTGTCCTTAGGGGAGACATCTTGTCCTCATGGGAGACATCTTCTTAACATTCCAAATTGACAAAAACATGTTTAGGAAGGCTAGGAGATGTCTTGTTCAATCTGGTGAAGCTCCAACATGGCAAATTTGATGGGAAACATCTAGGAAAAGAAAGATCCATGTGGGAAACATCTAGTAAGTCATTCTGGAAAGGTTCCTAGTGTTTTTGGATCTTTATAATCATGTTTTATATCCATGCTTGGTAGAAGAGGAAGAGTAAGCAAGAAGAAAATAAGAGAAAACCAAAGAGAGCTTGTGCAAAGCTTGTGCTAGGAAGGACACATTCGAAGACCTTCAGAAAGGTGAGAAGAGAGTTGGGAGAGGGATTACATATATGTGGATGCATCTCTAGAGCTATGACATCCCATTCTCAGATGTCTTAAAAACATGTTCATTCATCACTTAATTCATCACATATAATGGAAATACCATAAAATACTTGATAAATGAATGACTAGTACATAGAGTAGGAAAGAAAAATAGAGAAAATTTTTATTAATAAGAGTGGGATATTGTAACACCCTTTGGGTTATCTTCCCATGCCACTTAAGTTTTAGAGGCAATTTGGCATTGCCACCATGGTTAGGCTATCTAGCTAAAGGGGTGATTAGTCCCTTCTTTTCTTGCTTCACCTAGCTCTCGTTACTTGCCTTTCTAGGCTTCACAACTCCACGTCGACATGACCTCTAAGTCCAACCTTAAATGGCACTGGTCAAACCCATTTCTAAGGGATACATAAATAATCATAGCTTCTCATAATGAGGCATCCCTTCATTTGAAGGTTAATTACATTTTTACAAATGTTTCTACCCTTAACAAGGAACAAGATGTTACAATCTAACCCCCCTTAAGCATCCAGCTCATCTTCAAGTGCTTCCTCTATATCCAGTTGCTTAACTACTACTTCTTTGTTATGCTCCTTAGATTCAACTTCTTTATTATCCTTACTATCATATATACAAAAAAACAAAAAACTATAAAATATAATTTATTATATCAATAATAAATACAATTTATCATTCAATATCATGATGATCAAAGAGTTGGGGGTAAGTGTTAAGAATAAACTCCTTGTTTTTCCAAGTGTGCTAATCAAAATTGGATAATTGAACAAGTGCTTCACTGGTATTTTTATTTTGTAACTTCTTGGTTTGATGGTTCTTAATGGCAATGGGTTTAACTTCAAAGCTAGCATTGGATCACAATGGCAAAGTATTCCAGTCTAGCACATATGGCACATCATTTACATGAAATTTCTTTAGCAAACTTACATGGAAAACTGGGTGAATTTTTAAAGTTACTGGAATATTTAACTGATATGCTACTTTGTCTATTCTTTTAGAGATTTCAAAGGGTCCACAATATCTAGGTGCCAATTTAGTATATTTTCCAAGTTTAAGAGAACTTTTGGTAGGGTTTACCCTTAGTAGTACTTGATCTCACACTTAGAATTTTTTCTTAAGTCAATGTTGATCTACATATCCCTTATATTTATCTTGGGTAGCTTGTAAATTTTGTTTAACTCTTGTGACAATATTTTCCATTATTTTCATTTCTTCTTCCTTCCATTCCATTTTTAAATTTGGATCTACCCAAGTTAGTGGTGTACGATAGTTACATCCATATACTACTTCAAATGGTATTCAATGTATGGAACCTTGATAGTTGTTGTTATAGGAAAATTCTACAAGGTTCAAGTAATTCTCCACATTTTTGGTCTACTCCCAACATAGCTTTATAGAATATCTTTTAATATTCTACTCACATGTTCAATTTGTTCATTAGTCTTTGGGTGGTAAGCTGTGCTAAATTTCAACTGGGTTCCAAGCACTTTGAGGAAATTTTACCAAAATTTGGATATGAACTTGGGATCTTAGTATGAAATGATAGATTTTAGACATCCATACAATCAAAATACTTATATGAATTTTTGGGCTACTTCTTTAGCTATGTTTGTAGATTTCAAAGCTAGGAAATGTGTCATCTTTGATAGAAGATCAACCACTACCAAAGTTAAATCATTTTCCTTTTTGGTTATTGGCAATCTCATAATGAAATCCATGGTAACATCTTCCCATTTCTAGGTTGGGACTTTCAAAGACTGTAATAACCCACTAGGTTTCCTTTTTTTTTTGGCTTTTATTCTTTGGCATGTTGGATAGTTTTTAATGTATGAGGACACATCATTCTTCATTCTAGGCCAAAAATAAGATTTTTTTAACATCATATAAGTCTTAATATAACCTAGGTGTCCTTCATAGGGTACTTCATGTGCTTCACACAATAACCTTAGTCTCCAATTTCCTTCTAGAATGCATACTCTTTGTCCTTTCATCAATAAACCATTAGAAGCAAGTTGATATTAAGGCTCAATGGAAGTATTGGGTTAATTATTTTATAAATAAGGACATTCTTTTATTTGTTCCTTAATTTCTTATTCCATAGGGATCATTACCACACATATCATCAAGTTCCACATTCAATTAAGAGCATCAACTACTACATTTTTTTTATTGGGAATATTTGATTTCAAAATCATATTTAGCCAATAATTCTACTCATCATTGTTGACAAGTATTTAAAATAGGTTTTCTCTGCAAATATTCTAAACTTTTATGATTGGTTTTTAGTACAAACCTTTTTTCACAAAGATAATGTCTTCAAACTTTTAGGCATGAATAATTACTAGTAATTCTATATCATGGGTTGAGTAATTTACCTCAACTCCTCATAATTTACTAGATTCATAGCATACCACTTTATCTTCTTATGATAGAATTGCACTAATTCCTATTCCAAGGCATCCATGGATACTTCAAATGATAATTCTTCATCAAGAATTCTCAGAATAGGTGCTATTATGAGTAGCATCTTTAATATGAGGAAAGCTTCCCTACATTTTTTATCAAACTTGAATACACATTTTTCTTACAAAAGGTTAGTCAACAAGGTTACTAAAGTAGAATAATCTTTAATGAAATGTTGGTAAAATTTTGCTAAGCCTAGAAAACTATGAACCACTATAGTATCTTTTAGTTCAGGCCAATCCTAATTTGCACTAGCTTTTGTTGGATCTACTTACAATCCTTTTATAGAAACTATATGGTCCAAGTAAGAGAATTTTTCTTTAAAGAGTTCACATTTACTTAATTTTTCTTTCAACNACTAAGTGAATGCTGCAATGATGAAGTAATCTCGATCTTTATTGCCGGTCATGTGCGTGTCCAAGTACGGCACACTCGAATAAAGACACCGTACAATCACATTCACCACACTGCGGGCAGACACGGGAAAATTCTAACTCTGGAGGGATCAAACTGCCAGAGCTTCGCTACACTAAAACTGGGATGCAAAATGAGGGAGAGCCACCTCTTATTTATAGACATTGAGGCAGGACGCGATATCGCGTACGTGATATCGCATCGGCTGAGATATCGCGTACGTGATATCTCAGCCACCAGCACACGACTCATCACTATTCCATAGGCATCCATGGATACTTCAAATGGTAATTCTTCATCAAGAATTCTCAGAATAGGTGCTATTATGAGTAGCATCTTTAATATGAGGAAAGCTTCCCTACAGTTTTTATCAAACTTGAATACACATTTTTCTTACAAAAGGTTAGTCAACAAGGTTACTAAAGTAGAATAATCTTTAATGAAATGTTGGTAAAATTTTGCTAAGCCTAGAAAACTATGAACCACTATAGTATCTTTTAGTTCAGGCCAATCCTAATTTGCACTAACTTTTGTTGGATCTACTTACAATCCTTTTATAGAAACTATATGGTCCAAGTAAGAGACTTTTTCTTTAAAGAGTTCACATTTACTTAATTTTTCTTTCAACTAATGTTCTTTAAGAACTTCCATTGTAATTTTCAAATGTTTGACATGTTCTTCTCTTAACTTAGAGTAAACAATTCTATCAGCCACAAATACTATAATAAACTGATCAAGATATTCATGAAAAATATTATTCATTAATGCCATGAATGTTGCAGGGACATTAGTTAATCCAAATGTCATCACAAAAAATTCATATAATCCATACCTAGTTCTAAAAGTAGTTTTCTTGATATCTTTCTCTTTAATTCTTATTTGGTAATAACTTGATTTTAAATCAATCATCTTTCTTTTTAACAAATAAGACTAGTGCACCCCAAGGTGATACACTAGGTTGAATTTTTCCTTCTTCTAATAGTTGATCTAATTGTACTTTTAATTCTCTTAATTTAGAAGTGGAAAATCTATAAGGGGCTTTTGGAATAGGTTGTGCACTAAGAAAAATATCAATAACATGCTCAACAGTTCTTTCTAAAGGTAGTTCTCTAGTTTCATCAAATATCGAATATTTATATTGCTTAAGTTCTTTTGAAATCTCAATACTTAAAGATTTTTTAGGTTGATTTACTTTGAGAACCAACATCATAGCATCCATTTAGACTAAGCTTTTGGCTTACTTGATGGTTATCGTGTGGATTTGCTTTGTTGTTCCTACCCTCCTTAGAATCCCAACTTGATCAATGATTTAGACTTTTAGAATACGAGTTCCAAAGTGGATAGTAATATCAAATTTCCATAGGAAACACATTCCTAAAATCACATCGGCATCACCTAGTTCAAATTCAAAGAATTCATCAACAAAAGGCATGTCTTGCAAAGTAAAAATAATTTCTTCGTACCTAGTATGCTTACTCATGGTCATTCCATTTGCAAGTTCTATCTTAATAATTTTCTTAGAATGTAAAATTATTTTCAATAAATTAATTAAATTTGGATAAATAAAGTTATCACTGGCACCACCATCAATCAAAAATTTAATTTTTGACCTTTAAGTAAACCTTCAAAAATTAGTACAAAAAATTGAAATTTACGCAAACCTGACTTAGTTGATGCATAAATCTTCTTCATGGATGTGGTGATGGTTTTGATTTTTCCTTTGTTCATGTTTGTTTTGGGTTTCTAATTTCAATTTTGATTACTCCTTTGTACCTTTTCTTGTAATTTTGGACAATCTCACTTGAAATGATCTTCACCACAAACAACACATCTTGACCTTGATCGAGCTCTTTTGGTTGGTGTTTCTTTTACTGTTGTTGGTTGAAGGGTAGTTTGTACTTGATTCAATTCTTCATAATCCTTAGTAATTCTATATGCCTCATCAATTATTTGAGGATTATGTGCTCATGTTTGGGAACGCAGTTATGCATGTAATCCACCAATGAACTTTGAAGCTAATTCTCCCTCATCCTAGTAACTTACACACTGAGAGAGATCATAAAATTCCTTATAATAATCTTCTACTAATTGCCTTTCCAAGCTTAAGGAATAAAATCTCATCTTGCACTCTTTGAGAAAAGAATCTAGTACAAATTTTTGTTCAAAATCTTGACAAAAGTTGAGCCAATTTGTAATCAAACCTTGAGATTTAGTCCATTTCACCATGTTGCCGCAAGCCCTCTTAAATATAGGGAGACAACTTCTAAATGTTCTTGACTTGATAAATTTAGCATTTCAAAGTAATTTTTCATTGTATCAAGCCAATCTTTTACCTTGGCACTGGATCTAATTTTACCTTCTTCTCATGAAATTCTGTAGTCTTATGGTGTATTCTACTAATTCCAATATCCCTCACCTTCAATTTTCATTCTTTAAATTATTGAAGAAATATCAACATCCTAGTGTCCAGTAGGTGGGGGTTGGTTTTGGTGTGGATCCATAGGGGGAAGTTGATCCTGATCTTGGTGTTAATCCCTAGGTGGAAGTTGATCTTGATCTTGGTGTTATCCCTGGGTGGAACATGACTAGGATTTGAAGGTTGAGTTAGATGGTTAGTTAGTTGCTTGATGGAATCTGCAAATGAATCCATCTTTCCTTGCACATCTGATCATTTATCCTCTAAACTTTGAGAAAATTTCCTAATTTCTTTGAACACATTCTGCATCTCTATCCTAAATCCTTAATTTGATTGATGGAGCTCTTCTTAAATATCCTTGATCTCACTAATTTAATCCTCAAGGGCTTTCATCTAGTCGTAGACTTGGATCTTCATTTCTCTCTAATTTACTCTTTGGGTCCGAAACATTAGTAAGTTAAATAAATTAGGTGTGTTTGCAATTGCTTAGCCTTATGACCATTTTTGTAAGTCTTGAGATAGTTAATTGGTTGCATAAGAGGTTGAAACTATTATGGACTTTTGCCCGCCTTGGAATCTAATTGTTTTGGAACCTTAAATAATGGATTAAAAGGTAATTTTCTATCACTAGAAAGGTAAATTTGACTATTTCATTATGCCTAAGAGGTTCAATTCTATTGGAATTGATTTTTGTGTGATTAAAAAAATACTTTAAAATTAAAGGTTATGACCATTTTAAGTTGCAAGAACTTACACAATTTTTGAGATTTCCTAAGAAGTCATCCATCCTAGTTCTACTCCTAAACAAGAATGCTTAGTTATAGAATTCATATCTCAGTTGTTACCAAGGTGTTAAATTCTAATCTTGAATATTATTTCTACACATTCTTTATTTAAACTAATGACACAATGACGAAATTTTGAATTTTTCATCAGTTGATGGAAATTTCAAATTTTTCATTAATTGATAGGCAATTCAAAATTTTTCATCAACTGACCCTTGAAATAAGGGCTACACTGCCCCCTTGTAGGGTCAACATGACCCATACAAGGCCAGTGTGTCCCCTGCTAGCTAACGTGAAAAATATTTTTTTTTATTAATTTAACAAAAAAAATTGGGGCTTGGGGTCAAACCTGCAAAGTCCTACTTTTTTTAAATAAATAGAAATTAAATTTTAAATTTTAAAAGCACCTTTTTACCTTTTTAATTTTGAAACTACACATGACCCAAGAAATGTCATGTCTCCTAAACCGTATGTCAAATTTCAATGAAATTGGCATCGTTGGAATCGTATCGAAGAGTACTACACATTGAGCTAGAGATAGCACTGGTTTGCTTGACCTATCAATCATAAAATCATAAAAAATTAGCATTACTTGTATTAAATCCTTAACAAATTAAGTCGATACTTCCACTTTTTCTCCCAAGATTCTTGTTGTTCTTTTATATATACATAAGAAAAGAAGTTTCTCCCATCATAGCATAGCACCATCAAAAGATTGAAGGATTATTCTTAGAGATTGCAAGCAACATCAAAGAATTAATCATTGACATCATGGCTCCAAAGTATTCTACTTAGGCTTTTTCTCAAGCTCCTTCTACTCCTTCAAGTAGTTCCAAATTAGTGTTCATTCTTTTACTTCAAAATAATGCTATTACTACTTCCAATTGTGTGCGTAGTGTACTTGGAAAAAAGGAGTTTCAATACCTTACAAATTCAAGGTTATCTTAATTACTTGTCTTCCTTGTTTTCAAGTCATCATATTGTAAAAGCTGAATAATGGAATGGTATGATCATTATAATCAAAGTAAAAGTTCTACTTCATAATTGATTTTTGGTGCAACAATAGTTATTCCCACTAATATTCGAATAGCCTTAGGTTTTCACCAAGGGGAGGATCCTTTTATTCCATTGGTTTTCTCTCCTAAGTTTCAATTATTTTACCAAAAAGAATTATCTAATTACGTCTATGATTCTGCTATCTAGAAAAGCCAATTCCATTGTGAAGATTTCATCAATGAAATTCACTTTGAGTTTTGTTAGTTCATCCACAACAAAATTTTATGGCATCAATACTAGAGTCATGCTAGGGTGCATTCAATTTATATACTTCATGGTGTCATAATTGGTAGAGTTTATGATTGGTTGTTGTCTTACTTTGCTACTTTATACAATGCCATGAATGAAGCTACTGTTTTCCTAAAAAATCCCAATAAACCTTATACCATATGTTGCGTACCCTTGATCATGTGTTTGATCCTAAGTTACAACACTTCATCCAAACTCTTTAGTTGTTACAATCCTAGATTATGTCTTGAATTTCTTGAGAATAGAATTTTAAAGAGCAAGACTAAGGATGGAAAGAAGGGTCAACTAGCTTTGCAGTAGACTCAACATCAAGAGAACTCATGCTTCTTTAGCATCTTGGTCAATGGGACAAATAGTAGTAGCTATTGAAGAAGAACTCATGCTTCTTCAACATCTTGGTTAATGAATTACCAGGAATAAACCCTACTCTATTTGCAAGAATGTCTACCACATATTGATGTCCCAATCATGCAACTTCAAGGAAGAATATGAATTAGAATAGGCTGGTGCTTCATCATCTTTCTATCTAATTCCCCAGGATGCTTTGGAAGTTTTCAAAAATTTAGAATAACTCTTAGGAGAATTGGAGAGTGATACATGTCTAGCTTGCCATCTATAGACTCGTGAACGATTTCTTCAAATTGATAACATTTGATATCAAGTGAGTAGTTCTTACTCTTTTCTCTTCCCTTTTTCTTCTTTCTATTAGATTTTTTTTGTTCATAACTCATAACTTTAATCTTGTTTTATGCAAAGAAAAGAGAAAGAATGGAAAAAAATATAGATGATCAATTGATTCAAATGGAGATGCTGGACACTCAACTTAAGAGAAGGGAGGAATCAGCAACTGCAGCAAAGAGTGACACTAAGCATATCAAGCAATTATGTGATAAGTTGGTGGGACACAAGGTGGTGCTTAGTAAAAATGATGCCACTGATGAAGAATGAGAAGTGAAATTGAAGATAGTCTCAAATCTCCTCTACTTGTTCCATCGAAACAAATGATGACTATTTTTTTCCTTAATCTTTTTATTCCACATCTTCCATGTTCTTGTATTCCGCTTCTTCTTTTACATGTATTTTGCTTGGATGTACTTCTATTTTACAACAATAATAATAAAATAATATTTTTCTTCCACTTTGGCTCCTAAATCGTGGTTTTCTTTGATACCAAATGTGACATCTCGTTCCCATATGTCATAAAAACATGTCTGTTCATTGCTTAATTCATCACATATAATGGAAATACCATAAAACACTTGATAAATAAATGACTGGTACACATAATAGAAAAGACAAATAGAGAAAATTTTTATTAATAATTGTGGTATACTATAGTGTCCTTTGGGTTTTCCCATGCCACTTAAGCCTTAGAGGTAATTTGGCACTACCACCATAGTTAGGCTATCTAGCCAAAGGAGTGATTAGCCCCTTCTTTTCCTACTTTACCTAGCTCCTCTTACTTGTCTTTCCAAGCTCCACAACTCTATGCTAGCACAACCTTTAAACCTAGCCTTAAATGACATAGGTCAAACCCATTCCTAAAGGATACATAAATAATCACAACTCCTGATAATGAGCTACCCCTTTATTTGAAGGTTAATTACATTTTTACAAATGTTTCTACCCTTAACAATGGATGGGATGTTACAAGAGCCAAATATTTATGAGATCTTCACTAAAACACTTTGCCTCTTGGGTTGGATTTTAAATTTATGTGAAATATCTGATTTGGAGATTAAGCCTTACATTGAGGTCAATGTTGGGAGATTCTAAAGCCTTAAGCTCTAAAATAGTGTTATTGGCACATTTAGACCATTTAATTAAGTAGGCTTTATGGCTAAAAGGATATTCCATTTATTGTCCATTGTATGTTGTTTTAAAAGAGAAAGATGATCTACCTATAACATCTAAACATTTTACATTGAATTTTTAAGATAATATATGGTGGTGCATTGATTTAGAAGCAACTAAAAGCATGGTCAAGGAAAAATAGTACCTAATAAGTGGTAGTTACCTTTCATATTTTACAAGATCCATTCTTTAAAAATACAAAATGAATGGATATTTGTAAACTGGAAAGCAAGAATAAGGTATACTCCTATAGAGGATATTTTATTTAGTGTGCCATCAATTTGTGCAAAGTAAGCCACCAATAGCATTTTGAGTTTTTCCACTTCAAAATGTTTCGAAGTATTAACCTCATCATGTCAACTGATACTAGTAGCATCAAAGGCAAAGCCACCAAGGAATTCCAAAGGCTCACTAGATATTATAGCAACTAAAAAATTTGATCACTGGAAAACTAAAAATCCTAGCACAACAACTTTAACCTAGGATCTGAGGTACCTGAGATGGTTTGGCAGATCACCTAGGAACTTATGAAATGCAAAAAGAAGGTAGAAAAAATAAAAATGCAATGTAGATTTGAGAAAATAAATGTGCCAAATTGGAACAAATAAATCTATCTTGCATACAAATAGAACTATAAACTTTATTTTAAAAGAAATAAAGAATGGTTCAAGAAATGTGTACAATAATATGCCTATGGTAGCAAGGGGGTTCACTACAGTGGGAGCTTGGAATTCGTTACTCCATGATCTAGATGCTTCACAACTCCCAATGCTTTCAAACCTTTGCTACTCCTTGCACCAGATCTACAACATTGATGTTACAGGGGGTGTAATAATGGCTATGGAGTTTCCACGTTGGGGATTCAAGAAGCTTTGTGTGTGTTTAAAGCTCCTAAATGCAAAAATACTTGCAAAAATGTCAAAGTGTGTGAGTGCTAAGGGGGTGAAATCTAAAAATGGTATTTGGGGTTGGTTTATATAGGGTTTTGGCCTTAATTTTTTCTACAAATTGGATTGCAAAACTACTACAAATTGGCTGCAAACTTCTATTACGTTTCAAGTGGGATAGGTGCCAAAATCTAGGGGGTTACCATACTTTTAGTAAGTGTCATATCCCCATGGCCATTCTGTTTACTAAAAATAGTAACGGTGGGATGGCTTCCATGCTAGGAGCAAATAGTCCACACTGGGAAAAGCTCTTCCATGCTAGGGGGATGGCTTCCATGCTGGTAGCAAATCTTCCACACTGGAGGAAGATCTTCTAGGCTGGGAGGAGATCTTCCATGCTTAAGGGAGATCTTCCATGTTGGGGGAAAGTCTTCCATGCTGGAGGGAGATCTTCCAAGCTAAGGGGAGATCTTCCATGCTAGAAGCAGATCTTCCATGCTGGGGGCAAGTCTTTCACGCTAGAGGAATATCTTCCAGGCTAGGGGAAGATCTTCCATGCTAGGGGTAGATCTTCTATGCTAGGTCTTCCTTGCTAGATACTCCATGCTAAGGGGTGATCTCCATGCTAGGGGAAGGTAAGTTGTACCCCCATGCATCCTCGCTGGAGGTAGGTGAGTTTCATCCCCATGCATCCTCGTTGGGGGTAGGTGCCTTCAGCATAGAAAATGCTATAACCCTCATAAAACCCATCAAAATGCCAATTTTGGCATCTCAAAAGGCATTTTTAACCCCCCAAGTCCAAATATAGACATTACATAACTTTTTTCACATGGGAAATGAGGCTTTGACCACTTATGAGGCATTTTTCAACCACAAAAGTATAACGTATGTGAGATTGTACCTCATGGGCTACAATCCTTACATTTTCAATGAAGTTTTGCCTCGAGTTTCATGGGATGGGGTTATAAAGGTTACAACATGCAAATTTTCTGGTGTTTCATTGGCCCTTCTTTTTTGGTACTAGAGGATTGACCCAAGAGGCATTGACAAAGAATACAAAACATCACTGTAGGTCCACCACCAACATTACCTATCTGTGATTGATTCAGTCATGTCAAACCATGCCAAAGAGTTCTCACGATGATGGGGTAAGGCTATGATGAGGAAATGGCAATGAGGTTATAAGGAAATGGTTATGAAGGTGAATAATGCATTCCATAGTTGTCATCATGGCTATGACATTAACATGTTGGTTAGTCAAGGATATTATCACTTCATGCTTTAAGATGTTAGTCACTTGATGAATGCATTTAAGAATCCAACATCTTACTCCAAAGTTTTTTTGGCCTCTAGGATCCTCCCTTTGCATGTTTGAAGCTATTAATATGTTCTTTTGGACTTTTGGTCCTCACAGGCCATTTCAACTTCTTGGTAATTTTCTTCCTCATTCTTTTGATGGGTTGAAACCTTCATTAGGTTTCTTTGTCAAGGTCAGTTTTGATTTGGTTTTTTCCATTGAGTGAGATGTGTTACACTTGATAGAATTGATGGGTTTCCCATTGAATGAGCTATGTTACATTCAATGGACTTATAGGTGAAGCATGAAGAAGAACATATCACATGGCAATAATGCATGAGTGTCAAACATAGGTCAACATTGCTACTTAAGGGTAAGGCTATAATTAGGCTATGGGGTTGGGTTCAACGAGAGGTGGCAGGATGTAAATGGCATAAGCACTCTTGACACAATGAGAATAACTCATCGAATCTTGCACATTGAGGTCACACGGTGACTTGCTACCATAATGAGTTGCACCTTTATGATGACTCTAGGCTTCACCCTGCAAGCATAACTCCAAGAGAATAAGAAAACTAAACAAAGAAAGCATGTTGTCACATTATAATGCATGAGGCTATGTAAAATGATGAAGAAAAACCAAGCTACCTAGGTTACTAATGTTGCCAGCTTAAGGTTGTGGTGGGCCATGTTGCCAATTTAAGGCCTCAACAAGCTATATTGTGCTAGTTTAAGGCCTTGGAAGGCCATAGAAAGATGTTCCTCTATCGTGCAAAGATTTCATGCAGGCTTATTTATTGTAGGACATCAAAGTTGTCAACATCAATCATTCATTGTAACCTATTAACAATGGTAAATAATACTACAAACAAGGATGTGAGTGTAGGCATAATTGGGGCTATATGATGGCTTTAGTGTTGCATAACAAGGATTTGATGAGGTCTTGAGCAGGATCAAGTTGTGGTAACAAACTTGGTTTCATGTGTTTTCTCCTCACCATCTTGGCCTTAGATGGGAATTTCAACTAAGGAACCCTCTGATGTTTCTGGTTTCAAGGTCAATGGTCATTGGGCTACATCAAGGTATTATGGCTATATAGTGCAATGGTTACAAGGTTCAATGTTTGGGTACATAAGTTTAACTTCATCAACATCACGAAAGGGATTTACTAAGGCTTTAAGGCTAATCAAGTTTGCTTCCTCATCCTCCTAGATCAATCTGCATGACAACATGAGCACATCAAGTGGCACCTATGTAATAAAATAGTTAAATAATGCCAAAATAATGTAAAAATACATTAATAGTAATGCTTAAATAAGTCAAAATATACCAGATCAAAGATCAAACAAGGTTTAAGTGTGGTCAATAAAGGTTATAAGGGGTACAAATAGGCAAGCCAAATGGAATAAAGGCCAAACAAAGATTAGCCAAAGGCAAAACAAGTTAAATTACAATGGAAGTATGAAAAATTGGGTCAAACATTGTCAACTAAGGTTACGAGTTTGCTAGTTTAAAGCCTTAGCATGCCATGATGCCAATTTAAAACCTTGGCAAGCCATGGTAGGACCTATTGTAGATAATATTTATGAGTATAAGTAAGTAATAGATACAACATGGATCAATATATAAGATCATAAGACAAATAAATAGAAAAAAAGTAAAGTCTAAGCGATATGAACAAGAAAGAGATAATAAGTATATGGGTAATTAGTATGTTATAAAGAATATGATGAACTATATAAGAAGAATACAAATCATAAAAGTAGAATGTTAAACGGTATATAGTGGAAATAAAAAGTGTAAGCTAGGAGGAGGTGGGGTACATGGACATAAGGGTGGATAATATAAAAATAAGTGATATGTAAGTTAAAAAAAAAAAAAGAATTAAGAATGCATGTATGATAATATATAGCAAATAAATTTGGATGAGGAGAAAGAATACAAAAGGGGAGTAGAGAGGAGAATGATGTAATATATATATATATATATTTTTATTTACTTACATTTTTTTTATTTAGTCCTATGGCATAGGCAAGACAGGGGGGAGAGCAACAATGCCGTCCGAGACTGGTAGGAGGAGGCCACAAGATTTCCACAGGACTACACGTTAGAGGCAAGGGCTGCAGGATATGCAAGGACAACGTGGCATGCCCGTGAAAGCAAACATGGCATGACGGGCGGGAGGGCAAAGCTACGCAACTGCATGGTAGGAGGGTGCGCGCGGTCAAGGATTATGGGCACTAGTGACACTGACAGTGGCAGCATGTTGGTAGCCTGCAATGGCCTTCCAGCAAGCGCCACTGTACCTCACTTCTGCCCTGCAACCACGTCGCAGGCCTGCGCTACCAGCCAGCACCACTGTCAGCCACGGTGGCTGGTGGCAAGCGCCAAGCCTAAAAATTGGTTAATTAACTTAATTTTTGTTCACTTGTGGCTATGTTTATGTTGGGCAGTTTGCTCCGTAAATTTTGTTTTCACAGGGATTGTTTCAAGATTTCTTGGCAAGTTTGGAGTTCAATTCCATAGCTAGTGGGGTTGGAAGAAAAGTGTTTTTTTTTTCCCCCTATTTATGTGAGGTATTTTGGTGGGTAATCATGATAACCATGGTCACTATGGAGCACCTCCACGCTAGCAATTCTTGTTATACCGTTAGGTGCTTTAGGCATCACTATAATTTACATATTTTTGGAATTCTTAGTTGTGTTGTGTGTGTTGTTGGTCTTTAATAGGGTTCTCCTTTACCATTTGCAAGCCCAAGTTTAATAGGGTTCTCATAGTTGTATCTATTTCATTTGGCCACCATGGTCACAAAGACCATGTTATTGTTTTTGTTGTTGTACATTGCATAATGCAACCACCGTCATACACATATGGACATTTTGGTTTTTTTTTTTTTCAAATTGCCACGTAGTGTGGCTACGGCTATGCACTGGTTTTAGAATTTTTTTAAAAAATGTTTTGTATGTTTCATATAAATACAGATGGTAAATGTAATAAGGCCATGAACCAAAGTTAGTAGATGAAAATGTGTCATGATAATTGTGAACCAAAGGTATATGCATATAAGTAAACTTGCATGTGAGGCTATTAGGTAGATTGGCTCCAATGTCAATAGAGGGACAAGAGTAAGAGTTTGTTATACTCACCAATTTTAGGCCTTGGCAAGCCATAAGGTTGCCAGTTTTAGGCCTTAGCAGGCCGTGTTACCATATGTTGTCTAGCAATTATGGAATGCTCTCAGAAGAGCATATAAGGATTAAACTAACAGTGAAACAAGATAGAATGTTGCAAAAGTGAATAGATGATCCTTAACAAGAGAGAGGATAAGGTGTTTGCTAGGAACTTCTTGTTTGATCTCCAATAAATTAATGAATCTTTTTCACACAATCCTATGCTACCATGTCTTTTGTTTAGCATGGCCACCTGCATGCATTTTTGTTGGTCAATTATTATCATGGAATTTATGCTGCTAGCATCGTTATTGTTTTTGTTATCGGTGGCTCCATTGTGAGTGTTGGGAGTTTTCTCTTGAAACTCGACCTCTGAACCTCAGTTAGTGTCGACATAGTTAACTAATGGCACTGACACATTGTTCCCATGAATCACAATTTCCCCACCCTTGTATGGCAAGTGGATCTCCTAATGTATGGGAGATGAGATCACCCAAAGCTTCACTAACCATGGCCTTCCTAGGATCAAGTTGAAGCAAGGTGTCTTTTCAACCACTAGGAAGTTGGTGGATGTGAGAAACTATTCTCTAGCTATGAAATCCAAGGAGATGGAACCACACACTACTACTTGTGAGCCATTAAATGACTTAAGTGTTGAGGTGTTGGTTACTTGGATGTTCTTGTTTAAGCCTAGTTTGTTAACAACAGAATATGGTAGCATATTCATGGTCATCCCATCATTCACATGAACATGATGTACCTTGTACCTACCAATGCGTATGGTAATAAGGAGAAAAACGAACAAAACTTCTTCATTTCAAGAGTCGATTTTCACTTCACTATCATTAAAGTTAAGCATGGGTTGATGCCCATTTTCCCTTAAGTGAAGCTTGCTCAATGATAGAGCGAATGAACTCTCTATTGATTGACATGTCTCTTCTCATAAGGATAGAGGTTAACAAATGAGCTAGTGCATCCCTATGAGCTGAAGAAGTCATGACTAGGTCGTACAAGTGCATCCATCTATCCCTATGAGATAGTGCATCCCTATGAACTTGTTCCATTGTTGCAAGGAAGCTCTTTCCCTTAGCTTGCAATGTTTCAGAGTTAGTAGTTTGAACCTCCTCCATCCTTCCTAGAGCTTGCAGCTTAAGTTTTAGTTCATGTGCCTTGAACCCCTTGTCCATAGATGCAATGGATCTTGGAGTAGGTTGTTTCGAAGTCATTTGTCATTGGTTATCTTCAATGGACCTTGTTGATGGTTTGGCGATAGGTTGTTTTCATCCTCGTTGAGATAAGGGTTTCTTGCTAACCTCTGAGTTGTGGGACAATATAGGTGGGCTTTGGTCACGGGTCATTATGATCTTACTTGTTGAAGGTGGAGGAACTTGGATAACAAATGGTTCCTTGGGTTTCAGAGGATTAGCACCTTGTTGATTGCATTGTGATGATAAAGCCATTGAAGGGGGAACCCTTATGATGAAATACTTCTTAGGGGCTGGAGGAGGTGATACTCGTATGATGAAGGGCTTTTTTAGCTTTGTGTTTTTGGATCGTGATGGTACTCTCATGACAAATGGTTCTCTAGGAGGATTAAACCATTTGGCTTCTGTGAATGAGGCTATAGTGTAGGAGTTGTTATTGGCTCTTGGAGAGTTAGGCTTATCACTGCCAATTCTTTGTGGTTTATCATCTTCTAGAGATCATCATTTAATGCTAGGAAAAAATCGATGTCATGACTAGCCATTTGATGATAATGGCAATACCTATCCAACTTGAAGTACCTTAGGAGCTTAGGATCATCTTTAGGATCTATTGTTGGATCTCTAGCCATGTCACAAAGATGATAGTACCTCTTACGAGCCTCTTCATATAGTTGCTTATGTTATATATGGTTGTCTTTAAGCAACTGTTTTAAGAGCTTATAGGGCTTTAAAGGCAACTTTGCATACTTAGACCTATCCTTCTACCCAAAGTTTGGTCTTGGTTGATTTGGGACATAGGAAGTGGATGGTTGTAATGAGTCAAGGGATGTGTTGCATGGTGGTGATCCCCTCCTCTCTCCTTGTTTTGTCTCTTTTGTCACTACAACCATAATTATATGTTCTTGCTTGGTCTTATCCCTATTCCTTCTTGCATGTTGGTTTTTGTAGGCCACATAGGTTGGGTCGTTGCTTGCCTCAGCTACCTCCTCAATGTTCTTGGTTTGTGAGAAGGCTTGGCTTAGTGACCAAGGCTCTAGGCAGTGATAAAGTCTGATGAGACGTGATATCACATGGGCCGCGATATCGCATCGTCCCTTGTAATATTGCATACGTGATATCGCAGTGCACCGTCATATCTATAAATAATAGGAAGCTCTCCCTTGTTTCCTCATCCTAGGCTAGAAGTAGGGAAACTCTGGCAGATTGATCACTCCATAGATAGAATATTTTCCATGTGCCCGCAATAGGAGTTCTAAAGTGAACAGATCTTTATTCAAGCAACATTGTACCTGAACACAAGTTGTGTACAACAATAAAGAAGAACTTCCTGGATAAACCTTAGAGTGCATGGAATAGGATTCTATTTATTATTATTTATTGCTTTCTCCCTTAGTAATACGAAATGAGTACGACTTGATTACAAGCATCTAAGGATGTGTACGGATAATCAAGGAATCGGCTGCTCATCGCAATGCGGAATGAGTACGACTTGTTTACGAGCATCTAAGGATGTGTACGAATAATCAAGGAATCGGCTACTCATCACACTTAGGCTAGAAACATGGAATGAGTACGACTTGATTACGAGCATCTCAGTGTGACTACTTGGTAACCCAATGGCGTATCTAGGATCTGCACTTGGTAATCCCAGTGGTAGTCATGCACTAGGATGTGTACGGATAATCAAGGAATCGGCTGCTCATCGCACTTAGGCTAGATTAGCTTTCTCAACCCTTTCCTCCTAGTTAAGTGCCTCAATACGATCACT
>MNCI01004170.1:1466517-1499162 GCA_015680685.1 Gnetum montanum | reverse complement strand
GTTTGTGCGCTAAATAGAACATAAAGGATATCACTCACATCATTGGGAGCCTAAAAGAACCTTCAGGTTAATTAATTAAACAAGAATTTATATAATGGTGAAATAGCACACCGATAAAAATGTCTTCTTCTAACAAGAGCAACTCATCACCTAGGGACAATACAAAGAACAGTTGGCAATCAAAAACACATAACCTAAATCTGTCAGTGCCTCAACAATATAAGTTGACATATACTCATCCCGATGAGTATATTTCCAATTTTACTTTTATCTTCCATCAAGATGAGCAGATGTGCTGGAGAGATTTGCAAGGTAACATTGTGTTACCTCCGGATCCGGCAATCCCAAACATGCTTCTCTGTGCTTTGGCACAGATTGGCATGACAGAACTATATGCTAAATACGTTGCAGAAAATTTTGACATGAGGGATTACCATTCCACATCTTTACAACATATGAGGAACTCAAGACAGGAGAGCCAAAATACCCTGTTGAAGGGCAAAGGCCCGCACGTCCTTAGCGAAATAAGATATGGGGAACCCCTTATAACGGGTTCTTTAGCAAATGATATTCCCCCTCCTAACGATGGTGAGGAGGTTGGGTATCAGAACCTACGCTCAACGATACATAACACTAGTTCTAATCCCCGTGAACACCAACTGTTCATAGAGGGAACAACAACTCATGATAAGGACAAGCACTTATATCGTCACCACGATCGGGGCCGTAGCAGCCAAAGAGAAGGTAGGAAGCATCATCATGGTGATGGTTCTCCTTCCTCTTCTCTTTCATCTCATCACTCACCCTGTCCTTCCACATCTGGGCACAACCAGCATGAGCATAACGGAGAGGATAAAGGTAAGAAAAATAAGAGACCTCGACGAGAGAGTCGAGAGAGAGAGGACAAGGGCATGAACGAAGGGAAAGTAGGGAACAACGAAGACATCATAGGCGTCATGAAAGAGATGATCATGACGAACCCCTACTTGCAACCCGAAGTATGCTTGATATAACGGAGGCAGTTAGGATACCAACAAGGCATTTAAAACATAGTCGGATCAAACGCTTAGACATGAATAACATCCCACGCTCTGAGGGGGGATACAATGCTGATATGCAACATCATTTACAGGCATTCCACAATGCCTACGCCTTGCAAAATATAGAAAATGAGTGGCAAAAACTTAGGTTGTTTCTAAGGATACTCATTAATGAAGTAGAGCATTGGTACTGGTCCTTAGAATCGAAAACCATCAGGAGGTGGAGTACGATGCTAGAACTCTTCAATGATAAGTATGAAACGTACTCCAGAGTGTCTAATTTGCATAAGCAGATCCAAGGATGGAAGCAAGGTAATCACGAGCCCTTGGATGCTGCCATGGCCCACTACTACACATTGTTACATCGTTGCTCGGGCCATGGATACGCTCAGCGGGATCAACTTTGCCACATCGTGGATGGGCTAAGGCATGAAACTAAAAGAACCCTTGGGACTTATGCCCAAGCGAGACTCTCACAACTTAGAGCCCATGAAGTACATCGCTTGTTGGAACAAGTAGCAAAAGAAGAAGGTGAGCTATGCAAGAGGGAAAGTGTGGAAGAATACAACCATGATCCCTCCCTTTGGAAGAAGGAAGTGAAATTTTGTGATGAGGAAGATGAGTTACCACTCAAAGAGTTGGTGAATAGAAAAACCTTGTCGATTCAAAAATTAACAACAAAAGTATCAGCTAATATGGATCAATTGTGGGATTCCTTAGACTCTAGACTTGAAACTATCTTGAAAATTGTAGAAGATTCTAAGGCGGAACAAAGTAGTGACAAAGATAAGACAAAGTGGAGAAATTCAGGCCCTGCACATAACAATTGTAAGGGGAAAATTACTATCTCCAATGAAGTTGTGGATTCAGACATAGACGATGATGGTGGATGTGAGATCTGCCATTATGATCATCCCAAGGGATGTTGTCTAATCATCTCACATTTACAAGAGTCTGGGGTGTATGCACTTAATCCAAGACTCAACCAATGGCAAACACCCCGAAGGTTACCTTATCCTCAAGGTAACCCAAGGCAATTCCACCAACCACTAATGTACTATCCAAGTGGAAATCCACCACAATCTATCGGATAGCATCAGCAGTGGCAATACCCACAGTCATGGGGGATGCCACTACCAACACAATAGTACCCTTACCAGCAGCCAGACCCATATGGATATAATGTGCAGCAGCCGGTTTCTCCAAGTGACTCTATGAGTCACACGACTCCCCAACATCACTACCAAGTTCGGGAGTACTTTAGGAGGACTCCTTCTCCTCCGGGAGACATCCTGCATATACACCATCCTCCAAATCCATCCGCACCTCTTCCACCTATAGTTCCCATAACATCTCCTGCTCCAACAATGCAAGGGAAACTCCCTACTCAGCCTCAGCAACGTAATGCTACGAGAGCTGTAAATATTCAACCTGTTGTTGGTTCTGACAACTGTAAAAAGAGAAGAGCTTTCTTCAAAACCAAAAGCCTAGATAAACTCTTGCAACAATAAGCGGTTGAGTCTAGGTACACTCCTCCACAATCTAACACTTCGGAGCACCCTTCAGTCCAACAGAGCTTAACGCATATGGTTATGTTAACGCATACCGTAACCAACTGGATCAAGGTAGGCCACCTTCCCAGGAAACTAATTGACCTTGGGAGTCCCTTAATCTATCTACAAATCATTGGGAATGCATCACATAAGGCTCTTCTTGACTCAGGTTCCGGAGTCAACCTAATTTCACAAGAGATGTATCAAGCCTGGAACCTGCCCCAACTTAAGAAGAGCAACATCCAACTAGATCTGGCAGACTAGTCCATCACCATTCCCTTGGGATTGGTGGAGGACATTGTTACCACTGTGTGTGGTTGGTTCTACCCAACTAATTTTCTAGTGATTGAAGTTAATAACAATGAAGGGGACTTCCCAATTATAATGGGAAGGGCATGGCTGAGTACAGTAGACGCATGCCTTAGGATCCGCGATCTTTCCTTGGAGATATCTAAGATAAACATTGATGGAAAGATCGAGAAGAGGAAAGTTCCATGCATCACATACAGTGATTCATCGAGTGATGACATGGAGGAAATGCCTCCATGTAATAGGTGTGCCCTTGAAGTTTTGAAATAAAGATACCTGTATGTAGCAACCACACAACAAGTAGTAGACACCCTGTGGTTGACAGCTACTTGAAAGAGAAAACAAATATGCATAGAACAAAATGAGGAGACAAACCATGCTAATAACGAAGGCATAGACATGTTGGAATATGAGCGTCGCCAACTCCCACCCCTCAACCTAAAATCATCAATTGGGAGAAGTTGGGCACTTCTACAAAATTCCAATAGATGTTCATTATTTCGGATCTCTCCCTTATAATTCAGTCATAGGGGAGATGGCCACCTATGCTAACCATATGGGGCCCTCAGTTCTTTTAAGTTTTTGTTTTACAACGTTTTTGTTTTACACGTTTTTGTTTTACAACGTTTTTGTTTTACAACATTTTTGTTTTACAAGTATTTGTTTTACAACGTTTTTGTTTTACACGTTTTTGTTTTACATATTTTTGTCTTACACGTTTTTGTTTTACAACTTCTTTTAACTTTTCTTGTTTTTGTTTTACAACATCATTGTACTTTTCCATTTTGTGTGTGTGTGTGTGTGTGTGTGTGTGTGATCCATCGTGTAAGTTCGTCACCCAATAAGTGTTCTTCCCAATGGTATGAACTGTTTTTCATTGATTGCTAATGTTTGGTTTTTACCTTTAAGTCATGATGTTGATACTAAGGTATGTTCTTTTGATATGGCAGGTAATGTGTTCACTTCATCCATCCGTCCACCAAAGTCTATGGTCTCTCTTGGCTTGGAAATGTACAGTCTCTTTCTAATAAGAATTTTAACGAATCGGTGACTGGGCACTTCTCAAACTAAGGAAGGACTCAAGGTTTGAAAAGGGTGTGACTTCAAGGGAACTTGATGCATTTGTGTTGGCCATTCTCTTGGGTGCTTGGATGTTTTCTTCTTGAGTTTTCTTGTCGTTCCAATGTTACTCAATTATCGAAAGCTGCGACAATAAAAATAACAAGTCTTTGCATGGTGTGGTTCTCATGCATAAAAACACAAAACAAAACAAAAAAAAAGGAGAAAAGAAAAGAAAAAGTGAGAATTTAAAGCACACCCCTTAGATGAAATAATCTCTTGGGCTACAAGCACTGGTTATGGAACCAAAAGTATTCCCTCTAACTAAGGCCCTTCTCGCTTCCCATTCTCTCCTATGTTTCATTGAAATGGTGGTGGCTCTTTGGAGGTGCATTCTTGTTACTTCAAGAGGATGGTTTGGCCGAATGCATTGATGAAAAGTCACTAGATGTGGTTGGTTTGAGGCTGGAGTTGGAATGAGATTTTCCAAGTTACATTAATCATGAAACACACAAGGGGCTGTACACCACCTTGTTCTTGGGACTCCATTCCATTCTCTTCTCTCCACCCTTCTCTCCATTGTTCACCTCATTGCCAGTTGTATCATTAGTGTATATATTTTGGTTGATACATTGTTTTCTTTTAGGTAAATTCTTGCGCTTAAGACTTTAACTCTTGTTCCAAATGACATTCCTAGAGCCTACAGACTCTTTGAATGTGGGTCTGTCAGGGCATTACGGGCATGCGCCTGCTTTGGGGAGGACCCACTGACATTCCTCTTTGGTGCACAAGTTAAATTATTTCCCCTAACATTTGTGCAATTAATTTTCTTTTGTTCATTTCCATCTTGACATCCATTTCATCGATGCCATAGTTGTCCCTTTCTATCTATCTTTCTTACTCCTTTTCTTTTTCCATTCTAATGCTACTGAAGATTCGCAATTAGTCATGGGGGTACGAGGCCTGATTTTTTTCATTTTTCTCCTAGCCCCGACTTTTTCAATTTTTTCCTAACCCCTACACCTTCGGTAGTCATCATTAATACATCCCCAGATCCGCAATTAGCCATACCACAACCTAGCCAATGGACCTACACCGAAGCAAGGTATTAATTACATGATGATTCATTTACCCTTGCTAATATATGATTGTGTTGTGTGTACAGATGGTGATCATACAACAATGGATTGGATCTGGAGCAAACACTTGAAATGGAACCGTGCTGGAAGTAGCTATGCAAGGAGCAAGATCGATGGTGTGCTTATAGATGGACAACGAAAGGCGCAATCTTGGCGTTGGCAACAACAACACTTCTTTCTCTCTCTCTTTCTCAGTTGCCAACTAAGGCCTGATGTCAATGTAATAAAGTGTTCACCCTTGTTGTCATGAACACCAGTTGTTGAGTCTTGTAATGATGATCCATTCACATGTCATCCCATTAGTTCCATTCACCTCAATAATCTCATACCTTCCCAATATTTTGTAAGGAACTCGAGGATGAGTTTTCATTTAGTCATGGGGGTATGATGAGACGCGATATCGCGGCCATCATGATATCACATCCCATGCCATATCGCGTACGCGATATCGCGTTGTCCCCTGCAATATTACGTACACGATATTGCGGTGTGCCATCATATCTATAAATAAGAGGCGGCTCTTCCTTATTTTCTCATCCTAGGCTAGAAGTAGGAAAACTATGGCAGATTGATCACTCCAAAGATAGAATATTTTCCATGTGCTCGTAGTAGGAGTCCTAAAGTGAACGGATCTTTATTTGAGCAACATTGTACCTGAACACAAGTTGTCTACGGCAATAAAGACGAAATTCCTAGATAAACCTTGCAGTGCATGGAATAGGATTTTATTTATTGTTATTTATTGCTTTCTCCCTTAGTAATGCAGAATGAGTACGACCTTGATTACAAGCATCTAAGGATGTGTACGGATAATCAAGGAATCGGCTGCTCATCGCAACGCGGAATGAGTACGACTTGATTACGAGCATCTAAGGATGTGTACGGATAATCAAGGAATTGGCTACTCATCGCACTTAGGCTAGAAATGTGGAATAAGTACGACTTGATTACGAGCATCTCAATGTGACTACTTGGTAACCTAATGGCGTATCTAGGATCTGCGCTTGGTAATCCCAATGGTAGTCATGCACCAGGATGTGTACGGATAATCAAGGAATCGGCTGCTCATCGCACTTAGGCTAGATTAGCTTCCTCAAACCTTTCCTCCTAGTTAAGTGCCTCAGTACTACCACTTCGAGCACATGCGTTACGTGTGGTGATCCCAGCAACGATTAGCATTTGGTAGCCACGGTTGCATCGGTTCAGGGTATGTATGGTAAGTGGGAACGGATGCTGACACTAGGTAATTTAGACTTAGTTCATTAGTTAGAGTTAGTTAGTTTCTCAACCCTTCACCTTGTTAGCATAGAAGACATAAAACATAAAAATCATAAAAATCATATACCTCAGACTTACTTAACCATACACCATGACAATTACAAGTAAGTCTTGGAAGACAACGAATAATTAACCCTAAGTGTTCCATGGGGTGTGTAGGCACTTAGTCTGCGGAGTTCGACCGGATCGCGCATGCTACGCTCGTTTCATATGGTTGAGTGTAGGGGTACCTCGCCACTCATCAAAGTCATTTATTGTTGCCTTGTAAATGGTTAAGAGATAAGTTTTAGCAATAGGCTTTGGGATCTTGTTAAATGTTGAGTTCCACCTTTGAATGAACCTTTTGATTGGTTCAAGTGGCCCTTGCCTCACTTTCATCAATTGGTCCAATGTGGCATTTGGCTTCAAGTTGTATATGAAGTAGTTGAAAAATTGGTTAATCAAGTCCTCAAGGAAAGAGATGAAACCTCTAGGCAAGGTTCGGTACCAATCTAGAGCCTTACCATTCAGAGACATGGGAAAAGTCCATAATATTGTATGAGGCCAAGCTTGCAAGAATAGACACTCAAATTGAAAGGTTACTAGATGTGCATTGGGATCCCCTTCACCATTGTATTTGGTAAAGTTTGGAATAGGCAAGCCTACAAGCAAGGTTATTTGAGGTATCGTAGGGCTTATAGGATCATCTTGGTAGAAATCTAAAACCTTGATCATCTAAGTTGTGTTGACTTGAAGTTTTCATAGCTCTTCGTTAAGGTCTTGAATCATTTGGAAAGCTTGATCCAAGCCTTGGGGCATCCCTATGGACTATGGTATTTGTGTTGATGATTAAGGAAGAAGTTATGAGACTTGTGGTTGATAGGCTTGTGGCCTCATGATAGGCTGCAATATCAAAGGAAGAGGCTAAGTTATGGTGGCTATAGGTAGGCTAAACAAGGCGAAAGATGTTTGTGTAGGAACTTGAGGCACAAAGGGAACAAAAGGAGTATGAGAGGTTTGTGTTGCTTGGTGCCCTAATGAGGGTCCCACTGGTAAGTCAAAGGGAAATGGTAAGGTAGACATCACCATGGTTGGATGAACGAAGTTATGTTGTGTGGTGAAGGACATCAATGAGAATAAGGAGGTGGATTGGAACATGAGTTGTGTTTGGCATGTGGCAATGATGGGTGGGGGCCTAAACATGGTAGGATGAATAGGAGGAGAGTTGGGTCTAGGGACTTATCTCATCGATGAAGTGAGAGACTTGCAGTTGGGTGTGGCTGTTTGGGAAGCCCAAGTTTGAAAAAGACTTCCAGTGAAGATGGTTTGCTCTTGTTTAGCCTCAAACTCATCTTCCTCTCCTTGACAATCCTCTAAACTAATTCCCTCACTAAACTCATCAACTTTTATGAGCATTTGTGCATAGAAGTCGGTGAGGGGGACTTGGTCATATGGGGATGGAATGTATTCTTTTTCATCCCAATATATAATTTTGAATTGATGCTTAGCATTAGATTTGGAGTGCGGTATCAATAGACTGACTTGCATCTTAGCATAAAGGAAGTTGTAGAACTCCTCATTGATAATTGTGAAATCCAGATTCTTGTCCCTTTACCTAAGTAATTGCCTTTGTTCTATGACCGCGAGGCCTTTTGGGTCATAAACACAAATTGCATTTTGGCTAGATACCATGTTTGTTAGGTTAAGAGAGAGTACATCTAATTAGTTGAAAGACATGGTTAAGATGCTGAAAATGACTTGAAAAGGTTACAAAAGATGAAAAAAGTGCAAATTCGAGCAAGTGGAATTTAAAGCGACTAAAAGAGGCAAAAATGGCTGAAAATGAATCACTTACTATAAATAGTAAGGTGGTTGTCAAAGGGGGTATATCCCCTTACTAAAGATGGTAAAGGGTGGTATCAACCCCATCCAAGCTAAGCTTCCTAGCGAGACTAAAGGTGAAAAATGATAAAAATGGCCAAAACAAGTTACTTACTATAAATGGTAAGGAGGCTATCAAAGGGGTATACCCCTTTACTAAATATGGTAAGTGATGGTATCAACCCCACTCACACTAGGCTTCCTAGCTACACCTACGTTGAGAGAGAAAAGGGGGAAGAAAGGGGATTAGATTTAAAATCTTAAATTTTTCTACACAACGTTGGGAAAGGAGTTTTACTTTTGGCAAGTAAACCAAAGTGAAAACTTTGATTTTTCCAAAAGTTAGATTTTAGTAGGTTGTCAACGTTGAAATTGATGCAAATATTTGCAACTACAAAAGGGGGCAAAGGTTTTTCTTTTTTCTTTTTTTCAAGAAAAATACCAATGCTAGTTTTAAAAATTCTGCTGAAATTTTCAAAACCCAAACACCCACACTAAGCGGGGTATGTGTATATGACATACACACGTCCACCCAAACACCCACACTAAGTGGGGTATGACATACACACGTCCATGCTGGCTTTAAAATTTTCAGCGATTGCTGTGAAATTTTTGCCAAAATCCAAACACCCATGCTAGGTTTTGGTGGCAGGGGAATGGGTGGTAACATTGGGGTTTTGCAGCAAAAAAGGTGTTAAGAGAGCTTTCACAAAAAGAGGCTTTAAAAAAATTTCAAAATTTCCAAATTGCAGGTAACGTTGGCACACAAGCTACAAATTTAAACGTAGAATTTGGGTGGAGACCCTTTTTCTAGTGCCAAAAAATTGTAGTAGCTAAAAGACTTAGTCACTTGAACTCCAAAAATTTTAGCATTAACACTTTAACCTCAAATCCCTAGGGTCTACAAAATATGAAATCCAAGTTACCTTGGATTTTCTAGTAGATCACCCAGGAACTTATGAAATGCAAAATGAAGGTAGAAAAAATAAAAATGCAATGCAGCTTTGTAAAAATAAATACATTAAATTGGAACAAAAAAATCTATCTTATACACAAATAGAACCGTAAACTTTATTTTTAAAGAAATAAAGAATGGTTAAAAAATGTGTACAAAAATGTGCTTTAGTAGTAGGGGTTCATTTCAGTGGGGGTTTGGAATCTCTTGCTCCATGATTTAGATACTCCACAACTCCTAATTCTTTTGAACCTTTACTACTCCTTGTACCAAATTTGCAACATTGGTGTTACAAGGAGGATGTAACAATGGCTATGGAGGTTCCACATTCAAGATTAAAGAAGCTCTATGTGTTTAAAGCTCTTGAATGCAAAAATGTGAAAGTGTGTGAGTGCCAAGGGGGTGGAACCTAAAAATGGTGTTTGGGGTTGATTTATATAGGGTTTTGGCCTTAATTTTTGTTAAAAATTGAGTTGCAAAACTACTACAAATTGGCTACAGACTTCTATTACGTTTCAGGTAGGGTAGATGCCAAAATCTGGGGGTTACCATATATAGTAAATGTCATACCCCCATGGTCATTTTGTTTATAAAAAATAGTAATGGGAGGATGGCTTCCACACTGAGAATAGATCTTCCACGTTGGGAGTAGATTTTCCACATTGTGAGGAGATCTTCCACGCTAAGGGATGGCTTCCATGTTGCGAGCAGATCTTCTATGCTGAAGGGAGATCTTCTACAGTGGAAGAAAATCTTTCATGCTAGGGGCAAGTCTTCCATGCTGGAGGAAGATTTTCCAAGCTAGGGAAAAATCTTCTACATTAGGGGTAGATGATCTACATTGGGTTTTCCTCGCTAGATCCTCCATGCTAGGGGATGGACTCCACACTAAGGGGAGGCAAGTTGTACCCCTATGCATCCTTGCTAGAGGTATAGGTGAGTTGCACCCCTATGCATCCTCACTAGGGGTAGGTGCCTTTAGGGTAGAAAATGCTATACCCCCCATAAAACCCATCAAAATTCCAATTTTGGCATCTCAAAAGGCATTTTTAACCTCACTAAGCCCAAATAGATATTACATGACTTTTTTTAACTTGGGAGTTGAGGCTTTAACCACTTATGAAGCATTTTTCAACCCCAAGTGTGAAACTGTGCTAAAAAATTTTCATCATTAAGAAGAAAAGGAGATTGGGCAGGACACTTTCCAACTATGGCTTGAATTTTTTTAATAATAATTTCCTATAGAAGTTATAACCTCTTATGGTAGTTATGAGTAAATTCCCTTGATATTTTTAACTCACCTTAATCTCTTGTCATGATGGTAACTACCCAGAAGTCATTATAAAAAGAGCTTCAAGGGTAAGATTAGAAGAGGAGGGGAAAATCTAGAAGAAGACATATTTAAGATTACTTGTAAGAATGGTTTGCTAATTACATCATCAATTCAACTACTTTGTTTAAATCCTATGAGTTCTTTTCTTCTCAATTTTTTCTTAGTTGCTTAGCTAATGGTTTATATAGTATTGTGCTTGTATTTAATTTTGGAATTTCTTGATTGCTCTTATAACTCTATTTTCAAGGAATTATAGACTTCTATTTGGTTGCCATATAAGAGCTTATGCTTTCTTTGAAAAGCATATTGAACAATTTAATAGTAATGTCTCTATGAAATTGCCTGTTTGAGTCTAGAGGGTCTAGGAAATCTTTGATATTTTGAGATGACTTGAAATAACTTCAATTTTTAAAGTCATTTCCTTAATATTTCAATCTTGAAATTGTTAAATCATTTCTAATAACTCTATTATTTGCAATTCTTAACAACTATTCAACTAGCCAAATAATAACTTGTATTTTGTCATTTACAAAGCATTTTGGTAGTTTAATAAGAGTGTCTTTTACAAAATTGCTTGTGCAGCTTAGAAGGTTTGGACAATTGGTGATATTTTAGATTGAATTGAAATAGCTTTATTTTGAAGTGTTTTCTCATGTTCAATTTATCTCACTTAAATATTTGATATTTTATGCAAACCCACTTTTTTTTCTTCTTTCTTTTCAAATCCATTAAATCTCGCTCTATTTCTAGTTTTCTTGTGGATCTTTCTCTTTGGGGAAAATTAGGAATAGATTTTTGTAGAATTGTGCTTAAGCATTTTGATGAAATTTTATTTGTTTTAAGCAACATACTATAGGAACTGTATAGACTAAGTGACTTAACAAAATGGAAATCTTTAATAACTCATAGTATTCAACAAGGTTAGCTAAGCTTCTTTTATAATAGCCAGTTACAATTTCCTACACAAACCCAACCATTTCAACATTCATAATAGAAAACACACATTTACACTTAGTTCACTCTATTACCACTAAGTTTATTTGGAGATATTTGGGCCTTGGTATTGCCAAAGATCACCAAGCACCTAAACTCAAGTTTGAAGAAACACCTTTGTTTCTTGTGATCTTAGTTATGAGATCGAAGGAAAACATTGGTAGTCCCAAATGGTCGCGAACAAGTGTGAGTGTGGATGAGAGGATGTTGGATCCTTAGATTTGATTCCAATCATTCCAGCAATAGGAAACACAAGTGCTAGAGTTCACATAGTGTAGATTAGTTAATTCCAGGGTTTATCACCTTGTGATGAACCACCTATAGGAGCTATCTCAAGTTATGAATTGGAGGGCAAAAGATCTAGCAAACATGTTCATTTTCATCAAAAATAAGCCTAAGGTATCAATGAATTCCCAAACTAGACAAATTTAAGTAAACATAATAAGAAATGACTAGGTGGCATAAATTTCTAGAAATGTGGTTACATGTCAAGTTGCTATAGAATTTGATAAGTGTTTTATCATTATAGTGATGCCACATGAATACTAATAAGAAGTTGCAAAGATGTTCATCAATCACATCAACATAGCCTTGAATGTTCCCTTGGTACTAAAACTTAACTTTGTTGCGACACACAACATCCAAGTATCTATAGGAGAAAGAATTAGAGGAGAAATGAGCATGACACTAACACAACATGAAGATGCATTAGATATACTATTACAAATAGGGTAAATAATTGAAAACATGTTTAACATCCCTAAATATATCACTACAATACAATTTGATCTTATTGCAACTAAGAAAAATCTAATGCTTTTTGAAGCCTAGCTATGGCAAGGTAATTTGAAGATGTAAAAGATAAAGAATAAAGTTACCCAACTCTATGCCTAGCTAAATAATCCCATATGATTTGTTGCTCTTGAGTTTCTTGGTTATGTTCACACTAATGAGATCAATTAATTGATGGTCAAGTAGCAAAAACTAAAGTTGGATAAGGAGAAGGCAACATGGGATGCATTAATGGCTAATGCAAAGTCACATATGTTAGAAAATACCATTGCTATGTTGTAGGTGAAGAATAAAGACATGATAGTAAAATACCAAAAGCTAAATCAAGTGGTAAAAAAGAAAGAATAGATGGAAGCAAGCTTGATTTATCTATGAAAGTAACTAGGAAAGGAAAATTTAAAAATAAAAAAGTTAGCTAAAGAAAATCATAACCTATTAATGATAGAGGTTTAGGTGCTTTAACAAAGCTTCAGGAGGAAAATAGAAAACTAGAAGAATGAAGCTACAAGACAAGAGGTGTTCAAGAAATATTACTATAATTAGGTCAATCTGCAAAAGGAGATCAATAAGAAAGAAATTATAATGGTTAAGACCTAATTAAACACTACCTTGAAACTCTGAAAGTACTAGGAAAAGCATCCTCAATGACATCAATGTAGTCAAACAAATAGAAATCAAAACAAAAGAGTTGTAAAGTAAGGAGATGACTCATTAAATAAAATTGACTAATCTTTATTACGTCAATCTTGTTGTTTTGACAACTAGCTAGTGAAGAATAGAATTAAAGAAGTAAGTTACCGCCATGTTCACACTTTATGATCATGAGTCCCAACTCCATGAGTAGACCAAGTAGAAACTATAAACTACAAGTATGGAGTTCAAGGTTCTCAAAGTGCAATACATAAAATAAAGAAATATTGTTGAAAGCCTATCAACATAAATGACTAACTAGTTAGAGACCAAGAAATTATTACAGGCATTCCAAATTAAGCACACCACTTTTGCTAGCTAGTTTGTACAAGCCAAAAAAATGTTTTTAAAGGGGTCATATCCATGGGATTTCCCAATGAATGATAACTAACCAAGCTATCTTGCACATGAGAAGAAATTTAGAATGCATAAACCAATGAGAAGAAATTTAGAATGCTCCTAGAATATGTTCACATGAAGAGAGGAGTACCAACTGAACCACTGCAAGAGCCACTATTACTAAAATAACCTAAAGATTCATCAGTAGCAATTATAAATATTCTTCAAGTTTTAAAATTTTTTATGTATATTCAAATTTTTTTATCATTATTTATATCACTTGAATAAAATTTCGTAATTTAATACTTAGTCAATTAGTCAATTAGGTAGTTAATTAGTCAAGGTCCCTTTCATAAATTTTGTAACAAACTCTATTGTAATATTGCTCAACTCAAAGACTATTTTTTAGGTAGTTATAGGGTATGGTGAACATTGAATAAGGAATTTTCAACTATCTATAATATTGCAAATGTAATATCATAGGCCTCATATAATATCATAACTTGGAAAATGCATTTTTAACTAGCATAATTTAATGTGGTAGATAGTTAGACTCTTGTAATTTCACTATGTGATTTCTAGTAGTAATTAATGAGTGTTTACAACATAGTTGGGAATTAATTATTTGGAGTTCTTATTTGAGTAAAATGTACTGGAATATATTTCATGAGTGACAATAAAGACTAAGATTAATTCTCTTTGATTACAACACTCTGACTTAGTTTAAACTTACTTTATTGCAATTTAATTTCTATGAAATTAGCTTAATAATTTATTTTCTAATGCATAATAGTAACTTGATAGAAAGAGTGTGACTAACTTCAAGTGTAGACATTGATCTACTTCCTAATCCAAGTAGCACAATTACTTGATTCATCTAGTAGTACAAAACTTGGTGATCCCAATAGTAAATGTGTGAGTTTAGAACATGTATGATAAGTCAAGAATCAAACACTAATCATCCTAAGCTAGAATAGGATTACCTTTCTTGTTTATTAATTTAATTAATTAATTTATACATTTTTAATTAGTTATATTATATTGAATAATATCATAATAATATGCCTCACATTAGACTAAATCATATGTCATAGAACCACTACTAGTATAAGTAGAAAGACATTAATAGATGATGATTGGTTAACTTCCTAGGCAATATCATTTGTACTATCCATGAATTATGTCACAATCTATCTTGATACTTGTAGATCATATGGTGGAGCGTTGGACATATTGTGACATCCCATTTTTGGATGTCATGGCAAATATCAAATATACATTATATTAGACATTGGGCATAAGACAATAACATAGCAGACATCAAATATATGTAACATTCAACATTAAGCATAAAAAATAACATAGAAAATGTAGAAGGAAAAAGAGAAGAATGCTTTATTAATGCAAAATAGTATATCTAGATCATGCTCTAAGAGTGTTCCTTGGGGTTTTCTTTCCTTAGCACTTATTCCTTTAGAGGCAATCTAGCATTGCCACCACACTTAGGCCTACAACCAACTAAAAGGGATGGCTAGTCCAACCACTTCACCTAGCACATGTTACTCACCTTTACCAGCTCTGTAACTCTATGCTGATACAACCTCTAATGCCTAAGTATAAATACCTTAGGTCAAACCCCCAAAGGCCACCTTGAAAAACATGTCTATTATTACAACACATCCTTTTGAGTCTTAATTACAACTTGTCCTTTTGGGTCTTGTTAGACTAATCTCAAGATTAGTCATGAAGAGAGACCATCTTTGTTATGTAGTGGTACCATTTGGGAATGGGAATGTTACACATACTCACTACTTAGTAATGTTGATTTAACACACTATTATGTTTTTCTTAAGTTCTACAAATCCAATGATAGGTTACTTAAGTAGTTAACTCATTGTCACTTGAGTTATTATTATATTCCTCTTTAATTATTCTAAATTATGATGTTAGTTATATGTTTTGGAGTGTGCTTATAGTCATTCTTTTAGGTTCCAACATCCCTCTTTAAGGTTAATGAAAATTTCATGTTTGCTATATGTCTAGGAGTACATATAGTTTGTAGGTTTTTTTTAAGCTTAGAGGGTGGACATGTCAGAAATAAAATAGTTTAACCATAGTTATATTGTAAGATATATAACTAACAAGATACATTATAAGAATTATATGGAAATTTTAGAACCCAAAAGAATAAGTACATTCCAAGACATGTAGCTAATATGGTACTTTAGAAAAATTATAGAGGAATATAATGATGCCTTAAGTGTAACTAAAATTGAAAACCTCTTACCTAATAAGATAATGAGTTAACCACTTGAGCCATCAATTACTAATATATTATAAAAATTATAGAGAAATAAATGAGATATTAGCCTAGTGATAAGACTCTTAATTTGGTAACTCTAAGTTATGGGTTAAATTCTCATGGACAATACTAAGTTATAAAATTCTAATTTGACTATATATATTAGGGGTAAATATTATTTAAAAAAATATTTCAAGTTTCAATACCTTCCTAATTATAAAGAAATATAATTATGCCTGATAAGAGAATGAGCTAACTACTAAAGTCATTTATCTACTGCCTAGCTAGCCTAACACAATAATGAAAGGTAAAGTAATTTAAGATCTAATTTATCTACTGCCTAGCTAGCCTAACACAAGTACCTCTCCCACTTTCCTAGATACATCCTGAACATATATAATGCCACTGGGTTACCAAACATTAAGCGTTGCTAGGTTACCAAGCACTATGTGTATGCTCAAATTGGTTGTGCTTGTGTTCATTAACAACTAGAAATTAATTGCTTAATTTAAATGCATTAAAGTAAAGTGCATTAAAGGAAATGTTAATCTATTCTTAGTGCTATAAGGGTTATTAAAAGAGTTCATTTTTATTCCCATCACACTACTACACTCAGGTACATTAGTGTTCAAACAAAGGTCTATACACACTCAGACTCCTACTACAGGCACTCAAAAAATATTATAACTTTAGAGAAAACAAACTACAAGAGCTTCGCTACATTGACTGAAAAACCATATGAAACTATATGAAAATCATGATCCCAAGTGCTATTTTTATAGGCTAGCGTATAACTCCTAACATCATAAATTTGATGTCAGATCTTGGACATCGAGTATCTGATGTTGAAGCAAATGAAAAATGTGATTCATCAACATGGCATGATTACCACTAAGTATAAAACATCAAAAATAACATAGAAAGAAAAAACATTCTAATTTTAGAGATATTTACTTAGGTGTAGAGCTTTATAGTTGATGCTTTGAAAATTAATTATTAGTAGAAAGATCCCAATTATAACAACATTTACATCACTTTTAACATCTATGTTTGATCTTAAAATAACAAAAGGATTTGAGGTAGAAATAAAAAGCCTTGGCAAAATATCAACTTTTGTAGAAAAAGAAGATCCAATAGAAAATGATGGCACATATTATCCATCCTAATTATCTTACATTGAGGATCTTTATCATTAGCTATAACCTACTTGTTAATGTGAGTTTTAATCTTTGAGTTGAAAATATTCTTGTCAAGTAAGAAAAAATTTATCTCATGAAGTATATTCCTATAGTACAAGTAGAAATATTCATATACAATTTTGCCTTTTTTGGTGTCTTTATTTCCATTTAATCATTCTTATTAATGAAATTAACTTAATTTTTCATATTTTCAACTTCAAATTATTTTTGTTTTATATCATCAACTTTAACACATTTGTTTCTTTTACTCAACATTTTTTTTCAAAGTGGAAAGACATTAAATAAATGACCTTCATAATGACAAAATTTACAAGAATTAAGAAGATTATTACATGTAATTGATTAAATGTATTTCTTCCTTTCTCCTTGCAATATCAATTTCTTTTTATAGTTAAAAAGACTAATGTCAATAAAAACATCTACAAGAATCAAAATAGATTCTACATGCTTAATGAGACTAAAAATACAACAATTTGCTGATATTCTTTGAAAAATTAATAGAAGTTCAAATAGTTTAACAAAATATCAAACTTTAGAATATTCTTTAGATTGAGCATTAAAATCTAGTGTTCATTAATGAATGATCAATACTACATGCTTATGTATAAATGATCCTATATATAGGGCACACTATAGCATTGAAGCATTATCTATCTCAATAAGTAAAAAATGAGAATAATTCTTGACATAAATGATTTGAATGCTGTTGTTTTTTTTTTTTTTTTTTGCATGACATCATTTAATTGTCAAGTGAAACTTCAATTATAAGATAAGCAATGAACATCAGCCTTAGCTTCATTAATGTATTAGTGTTGATGCAAGTCTCATAAATGCTTATATAAATACAAGTACCCATCACATTCATGGTATTTTTTGTGTAAAAGTTAGAATTTTCCCATTAAGTGCTCACAATATGAAGAATAAATTATATAGAGTTTTATTTAAGTGCTTATTATACTTGGATACACTTGCATGATGGTAATAAAATCAAAATTTATTCTATTAATTGCACTACTTGGCCTTCCACTTTAATTTACTTTAATTGTTCATTTACTTTCCATGTAATTAGTTAGATATTTTATTCCATTATAATTAGTGAATTCCCATGAGTACGACTAGTTCAAGCATAAACATACTAGCACTTGGTAATTCCATTAGTGGATTACTTGGTGTAACCATTAGTGAATCACTTAGTAATCCAACAGTGTTAGCATATGTTCAAGATGTGTATGGGAAGTTGATAACAAATACTCTATGCTTAGGCCAAATTAGATTTACTTTCTACCCTAAGGATAATTAGATTTATAATTTAATATTTTAATAATAAATAAGTTAAATTATATGCCTCATTCGCAACTAACCATACAACTTAAGCCCACACAAGTGTGATTGGGAAGACAATAATCAACATCTTAGCACTTGGCTATCTAAGACATCCAACTAGTCTTCATCAATAGAACTCAACCAGATCACGAATGAATGTCTATGATTCATATGGTCGGGTATAGGATTCTCCATTTCTCATCATTGTCATTGTTACTAGGAATGATGATAGTATTTTAAATAGTTAGAATTATTCAAAGATTGTTGTTAAAGCTAAATACAATTTATCATTCAAAGATAATAATATTTTATTTCAAGGCATACCTATAAATTAAAAAATATTTTCTTCTCATAGGATAGATTACCCACCTATTGATGATTTGATAGGAACACATGAAAGAATTTCAAAGAGTCGAGATAAGATTCCATAGCAAATAAAAGTTATCAACAAGCATCTAAATCCCTAGTATCAAAATTTTACCTTTATTATTCATTAAGATGAATGACTGTGATCGAACAACCTAGAGGATAACACCATATTGCCATCTAATCAAGGAGTTCTATCAATGCTCATGATAGAATTGATGAAATTGGAACTTAAAGTAGTAACTTCACACTATAAAATAGATGATGAAATTTCCAAAAATTAGGAATCCAGAAAGCCTCATCTTCATAAGGAAATATCCATGAAGGGTTGCTATGAGGCTTCAAAATGAAAGGATGCTTCTATTCACTTAACATCATAGTCAAGAAGTAGAATATTGATTACTCATCTATCAAATTCAATTCCAAAATCATCCATCGAATAGTAGAAATGACATGAATCATCCATGGCTATGTTTAGTCTTGATAAGTACTCAAGACAAGGAGAGAATAGAATCTAGAATAAAGGAAATATCAAGACTAAGATCTTCCAATAGACAACCAAGAGAGCATCAAAGAGATCATATAAGAAGAGCAAGCTAACATAACTCTCCTAGTTCTTTTCCTTCATCATTTTCATTCTTATCATTAAGCTTCAACTAGGGTAAACATGGTTAAGATAGAATGGAAAATTATCACAAACAAGATAAAGATAACATAAGAGACCATTGCAAAGATGGTCATGGAGACAATACATGTGAACTTAAATAAGGGTACCAATAAGAATGACAACATAATAGGCAACGCCAAGAAAGACATAGTCATTATAAGAACTATGAGGACCATGATGCTTAAGATGAACTGTTGCTTTCCATAAGAAGTATGATAACCATCTGTTAGGTAGTTCACATCTCTACCAAGCATTAGAGTAATAGTAGGATCAAATGATTGGACATGAAGAACATTCCAAAATTTGAGGGAGCCTATAATATGAACCTACAACATCACTTACAAGCCTTTCATGATGTCTATATTTTGTAAAACCTTGAAAACAAATGGTAGAAGCTAAATCTCTTTCCAAGGATATTTATCAAAGAAGCAAATAGTTGATATCAATTCTTAGAATCAAAAAGTTGATATGGAGTAACATGATAGAGTTTTTAATGAAAAGTACCAAATTTACTCCAAGGTATCTAATTTTAGGAAGCAAATCCAAGGATGAAAGTAAGGGAATCATGAATCTATTGATGCAATCCTAGGCAAGTAGTACTCCCTACTTCACAAATGTCCATATCATGGCTTCTCTCAAAGGAAATAACTACACCACATCATAGATGGACTTAGTAATAAAATGAAGGAAACTCTTGGGGTCTACACGTAAGGAATATTATTTTAAATGAGAACCTATTAGATTCAAAGACTCATTGACCAAATGGCAAAAGAAGAGTATCTATGCAAAGGAGTATAATAGAATCCCCTCAATTCATAAGGAGATGCATCACTATGAGTTGGATGAAGGAGCATCATTAGAGCAGGAAGTAAAAAGAAAGATCTTGGTAATTTAGAAATATATAATTGAAATTTCAACTCAGGTTCATAAGATGTAGGACTTCATAGATGAAAAGGTACAAATGACACTTAAGATCGTGATGAAAAAACGTAAAGTAAGGAAAAGCTAGGGATAAAGATGGAAGAAAGAAAAAAATATAGAAAATGACTGTTATTCACATAATGAAAAAGCAACTACAGTTAAGAAGGTTGAAGACTCTGAATCTAATGATGATAATTGTAGTATTTGCCAATATGAACATCCAAATGATTGTTACCTAGTTATGTCATATTTTCAAAAGTCTAGGACTTATGCCTTACATCCAAACCTTGTCAAAAGGTAGATACCCAAAACATTGTCTTATCCTCAAAATAACTATAGGTACCCCTATTACCAACAATAGTATTACTCAACTAGAAATCCACCTCAACCTCAAAAGTATTACTAGTAGTAAAAAAATCCATGGACATAGGGATGCCACCTCTATGGTAATAATATCTCTACATGAAACCTAATTCATATGGATATTATGTCCAATAACCTATATCTTCTAATGGCTCCACTATACATACCTATGCTCACCATTATTACCCTCTGAAGTACCATAGCCTACCAGTCCACGTGTTAAATCTTCTTCCGCCTATACTTCTCATCCTTTGTAATACTTTCAACCTCACATGTTGAATCCTTTGCCATCTACTTCATCAATACATGGATAAATTTCTTCATAGTTTCAACAAAAAGTTGTCTCTAAGGCAATGAATTTATAAGTGAATGATCAAGTAAGTGGTTCCAAGTGCAAGCCTTGGAAACTATCATTTTTTAGGCCAACTAGTCCATCCAAACCTTCATAGGCATCAATGGCTACAAATTCCATAGAAACAACCTCCCAAATAACATCCAATCCACCTTCAAACCAAAGTAATTTAAACATACAAACTATCATGCTAACTTATGTGTTATAAACTAGATAGAGGTAGGACATCTTCTTAAGAAGAGAACTAATCCAAGAAGTCCTTTGATTTATTTATAGATTATAGAAAATGGACCATGCAAGGCTCTAATAAACTCAGGTTTTAAGGTTAATATGATCTCTTAAGAGATGTACAAGGCATGGAACCTACCACTACTAAATAAATGCAATATCAAATTAGATCTTACAAATCATTCCATCACCATTTCCATAGGATTAATAGAAGACATTATGATCACCATTAGTGGTTAGTCATACCTTGCTAAATTCCTAGTAAATCATGTAGATAATTGTAAAAGAGATTTTTCCATCATAATGGAAAGAGCTTGGCTAAGCATAATTGTCTCCAA
This sequence comes from Gnetum montanum, assembly GCA_015680685.1. NCBI lineage: Eukaryota > Viridiplantae > Streptophyta > Gnetopsida > Gnetales > Gnetaceae > Gnetum > Gnetum montanum. The sequence continues at coordinate 1,477,763 of MNCI01004170.1, read as the reverse complement.
GATGGAAATCAGAGGCCTATCATTGGAAATTTCCTTAAAAATAAACATAAAATGATGGATAAGAAGAGAGCTCCATGCATCATGTACAATAATACAGTATGCAACTACATGTAGAAAATATGGGCTATCAAATGTAAAACTATTACAACATGCTCATCATATGCCAAACTAGTAAATGTACAAAGGTACTTATATGTATCAACCACAAAGCAAGATGGCGTCCAATCAGTGACTTTAGAAGAGAGCTTCAATCTACAATATGCATGGAATCAATAGAGGTCTTAAAAAGTACCTACATTGACCAAATGGATGAAATGGAGCAACTAAGACATCACCTCTCTAATTTCAAACAAAAATAATAAGTATAAATAAGCTAAATAAAGTTGGATATTTTATAGATTTCTAAACTAGAACCTCTTGAACTAAAGATATTACTAGCATTACTTGAATACATGTTTCTAAAAATGGCAAACTAGTCATTGTAAATTTCTAGCTCATAAAAGACTAAATGCAAATGCTACTAAAGATGATGAACAAATAGCTAATAGTCCTTACTTGATTATATGATAAAATAATAGGCATTAATCTAGGCATATGCTAGCACAGGATTTACATAAACCTTGCCATCTAGCCCAAAATATAGCCATACAAAAAATTGAATCACAAACTTAAATAAGTCATTAAGAATAAGGTAGAGATACTCCTTAAGGCTAGATTCATCTATCCTATTGTAAATAGTAAGTAATTAAACTCACTTATTATTATGCCAAGGAAAGAAATGCAATTGAATATCTACATAGATTTTCAGTTGTTAAACAAGAAAACATTCAAGGATCAGTTTCAATTGTCATTTTTGGATCAAGTATTGGATACCACTATAGGCCATAGATATTACAATTTTCTGGATAGCTATAGTGGCTACAATCAAATCCAAATATCCCCAAAAGATTAGGCCAAGACAACATTCACAAGTCCTTGGGGGACTTTTGCATGCAAGAATATGTTCTTTAGCCTTTGTAATGCACCTACAACCTTTTAATGCTTTACCATTATCATCTTTCAACAACATATTATTAATGTTGTTGAAGTCTTCAAGGATGACTTTTTCATTTATGGATCTGATTTTGAGCAAGCATTGGGCCATGTATAGTATATGTTAAAAAATGATGCATTGAAAGAAATCCTAAGCTTAATTAGCAAAAAACCATATGATGATCCAAGAAGATATTTTTCTTGGGTATTGAATTTCATAAAAGGTAATAGAAGTTAATTCAAAAAAGATAAGAGTGATCCAAAGAATAACAAAAAGGTCATAAAATATAAAAGATATCATATCATTCCGTAGACATATAGGCTATAATAGAGGATTTATTAAGAATTTCTTTAAAATCACAAAGCCACTAGTAGAACTAACAAAGAAAGATATACTATTTGAGTGGATCAAGGAATATGATCCTACATTTAAACTCTTGAACCAAAAACTTGTAGAGACTCTAGTTATGTAAGCTTTTGATTGGTTTAGGATATTTCATATTATAATAGATGCATCTAACTTTTCCTTGGGGGTGGTGCTTACATAATTGGAAGTTCAAAAATATCCATACTATATCTATTATGAAAGAAAAAGTATTATAGGTGCATAGGTGAACTACACCATAATAAAAAAGAAATTTATGCCTATGGTGTACACCTTAGTGATATTCAAGAATTGTGTGCTTGGATATCTAGTTTTTGTGCATATAGATCATGGTACAATATACTTCCTCATGAATAAACCAATAGTTAGCCCTTGTATTATACAATGGTTGGTAATTTTGTAGAATTTTGATCATACGATGATTGTTAGAAAAGGAAAAAAGGATGCTATGTCCAATTACATGTCTCAATTATGATGGGACAATAAGGTTGATGAAGAGTCTTCTTTTAATTAATTTCCTAATGAGATACTTTTTTCAAAGACAAAAATAAAAATAATAGTTGTAGTAATAACCATGGCATGTAAACTTTCTCTCATATCTACTTATGTAGGAGGTTCCTACTGAATGGAATAAGGAGCAAAAGAAACACTTTCTTCACCAAATTAAGCTCATGAAGGGCCTTGTGGAGATCACTATGCAAAAATAAATACAACCATCAAAATCCTTATGGGAAGATGTTTTTTATCCATGATATTTAGGAATGCACATCACTTTTTGAACTCTTGTGAGTGATGTCAATGAGATGGTGGAACAAATGCTAGGCTGGAAAATCCATAATAATGGATTCAATCACATGAACCCTTTGATCTTTAAGAAATTAATTTCATGGATTCCATCTCATGAAGCATCAAAGTGTCATGTCAATAGGCCCCTGTTCATATAGCCTCATCAACAAGTCCCCATTGACATGGTGTTGCCCCATTGATGAGGCCACGTTGACATAGTGTTTGTTGGGTTTATGAGGCCTTGTCAACACAGCTCCATAATAAAGTCTATAAATACATGCTTACTAGTTTATGAGAGGTCATATCATAGTTGTAGTAGAGCTCTTGTAGTTTTTTCATTTAAGAGTTAGAATATTTCTCTAAGTGCCTGCAATAGGATTCAAAAAGTGTATAGATCTTTATTCAAGCATTGATGTACCTAAGCACACCAATGTGAATGGTAATAAAGATGAGCCTTTTGATCAAACCTTACAACACTTGGAATAGATTAATGATTTAATTCTACATTTACTATTTTCATTAATTATGTAATCAATTAAGCTAAATTAAGTTTCAATTGATTAATTAATTAAGCTAATTAGATTAAACACATAAGTACAACTACTTCGAGCATAACATACAACACTTGGTAATCCCAACAACACTTAACATTTGGTAGCCCAATAGTGTTATATGCATTTAGGATGTGTATGGAAAGTGGGACCAGATGCTTATGTCAAGATAGTTAAGTATTAATTAGCAATTAGATTAGTTAAATTGATTCATAAATTGAGTTCCAACTTGTTGTTAATTGTATATATGTAAAATATAAAATAATAAAAATCATGTGCCTCAAATACACTTAAACATACACTAAGCTCCACAAATGTAGTTCGGAAAATAAAGATCATCACGATTAGATTTCATATCTTGGAACCAATATACATGGGAACTGAAGGTCTACAGAATTTTACTAGATTGGGCATGAGTGCTTGTAATTCATATGGTTGGGTGTAGGGTATACTCACCGCTCATCATTGGTGTCATTGCGAGGACCTTTAGTTTGTTGCATGCATTGTCTAGGATTTAGTGAAAAATTATTCAAGATTATTGGAAAGAATCCTAAAGTCATATAATACATCAAAATAACTACAACAACTATAAGAAAGCACATTACATTTTTTGTCTTCTAATACAAGACGTCTTCTTCTCACAAGAGTGGTTCTCCATCCAAGTCTGACAAAGTAAATCGGTAGGTGCCCTAGCAATACAAAGTGATATATGCTCATCCTAATGAATATGTACCCAATTTCACCTTTGTCCTACATCAGGATGAACTACTATGGTGGTAATACATGGAGGACAACATTGTGTTATCACCCGATCGATCCATTTCTATGATGCTCCACCAAAATCTTATGTAGTTGGGCATCTAGGGGCTTCATGCTAAATATGTTGTACAAGAAAGTGATGTCAGGGATTATCATCCTTCTTATGCATAACACTTGAGGGATCAATAGCTAGAGCAATGTTATGAATCTACAAAGGGGAGGTGGTCCAATGATTCTCAATTCTTGATGTACCAAAAAGATGGTGGAGAACCTTTCTCTTGGAGTTTTCCATTTAGAGAGACTCCTCTCTTTAACTTTAGTGAAGGAGGTCAAAACTAGAACTTATAGTTCATGATCCATAATCCTTGTTTTGGCAAGAATGGACCCCATGACAAAGGGGGATCCAAGGAAGAGAGTCATGGCAAGGATGTGAATAAGTAGCATGATCATGATCATGGTCGTGATCACTAAAGAGGGGTTGGTAGGCACTATGACAATGCTAGTCCTCCTTCCTCTTCACCTTCATCTTCTTCTTCTTCCTCTTCTTACTCTAAATGCAACTACAGAGGGTGCAATCATGATGGAGGTGATCGACAGGATCGAGATGATCATAGGGACCATTGGGCAAGTTATGATCTGGGCCACAGGCATTCAAGAGAGGCCCATCACCATGAACAAAGGGGTAGTAGAGGGCATCATAGGCACCAAGATCATGGCTATGATGAGCTTTGCTCACTACCTAAAGCATGCTAAACATCACAGAGGTGGTGAGAATTCCTACAAGGCATGTAAAGGATATTCGAATCAAGAGACTAGACATGAACAATATTCCAAATTCAAAGGGGGATATAACTCAAATTTGGAGAATCATCTTCAGGCTTTTCATGATGCTTATGCCTTGAAAAATATAGAAAATGACTGGAAAAAGCTTAATTTGTTTCCTAGGACACTCATTAAAGAAGTAGAAAGTTGGGACTGGTCCTTGGAGCTAGAATCAATCCATAGGTGGAGTATAATTCTTGAACTATTCAATGACAAATATCAAACGTACTCCCGAGTGTCCAACTTGAGGAGGAAAATCCAAGGATGGAAGCAAGGAACACATGAGTCCTTGGATGCTACCATGGACAAATATTATTTCTTATTGCATAGATATCTTGGCCATGGTTATTCTCAACAAGAGAAACTTCACCATATCATAGATGGACTCTGATCAGAAATGAGAAGAACTCTTGGAGTCTATGCCCAAGGGTGATTGTCAAAGTTAAGAGCCCATCATATCCAAAGGTTGATTGAGCAGGTAGCAAAAGAAGAAGAAGATTTGAAGAAACACGAAAGTGTAGAAGAATATAACTGAGATGCTTCCATTTGCAAGAGGGAGGTTTGATTTTGTGATAGTGAGGAGGAATCATCACTTGATGAGATGGTGAACTAGAAAACCTTGCCAATCCAAAAATTTACCTCTAAAATTTTAGCTAAGGTAGATCATTCATGAGACTCTATGGATAGCATATTTCAAGCTATTCTAAAAATTGTTGAAGAATTCAAAGAACAAAGTAGTGATGGTGATCGTAGGAGGCAAAAGGAAGCTAAACGTGCTAATCAATAGGATAAGGACAAGATTTTTGCAATAGAGAAAGTTGCAGAAACTAAATTTGATGATGATGATGGATGTGACATTTGCTAATATAAACATCCTAAGGGATGTTGCCCCATCGTGTCACACCTATAGGAGTCTACAGTGTATGCTTTAAATCCATGACTAGCAAATAGACAAACACCCAGAAGATTGCCTTATCCTCAAGGCAATCCTAAGTAGTTTCATCAACAATAATAGTATTATCCAAGTGGAACTACACTACAAATGTATGATTAGTATCAATAGTGGCATCAACCATAGTTGTGGGGGATTTCACCACCAAGGTAGCAATATCCTTATAGACAATCAAATCCTTATGGGTATTACATTTAGCAACCCCTATCTCCATGTGACTCTTTGAGTCATGTTTCTCATTTCCAACATCACTACTACCCTCCCAAATACTATAGAACTCATTCTTCATATTCTAGAAGGGATATCACATTCTATCCTTATCCTCCATCTACTCCTACACTTATTCCTCCATCCTCAATGCAACTACCACCTACTCCATCCATGCAAGGTGAACTTCCAACCAAGCTGTAGCAACACAACACTACTAGGGCTATCAATCTACAACTAGTTCATCAACTGAGTGGTTCAAAATCTCATGCTTGTAAAAGACCATTCTTCTAATCCAACAACCCTACCAAGCCCTCATAAACTCAAAAAACTAGTCATCCTACTCCTACCTCATCCTCTACAAACCATTCCATCAGGAACTCTTCAAACAAAATGCCATCTAACATCCATACTATTATGCTCACTCATGTTGTATTTGATTGGATCCAAGCTAGCAACCTTCCCAGGAAATTAGCTAATCTTGGAAATTAGCTCACTCATCTATTTGCAAATTGTTGGAACAAACTATGTAAACCTCTTCTTGATTCAAGTTCTAGTGTAAACTTGATTTCTCATGAGATGTATACTGCCTAGAACCTACCACCTCTTAATAAGAGCAATATCCAATTGGAATTGGCAAACTAGTCTATTATTGTTTCATTAGGACTAGTCAAAGACATTGTGACCACCATCTATGGGTGGTCTTATCTTGCCAATTTCCTAGTAATCAAGGTTGAGAACTACAAAGGGGAATTTTCAATCATTATAGGAAGGGCTTAGCTAATCACTGTTGATGTAACAATGGGCATCGAATATCTTTCCCTAGAAATATCTATGAAAAATAAATTTATAAAAATTGAGAAGAAATGAGTTCCATGCATCACATACAATAATATAGGGTGCAATTACATGCAGAAACTCTAGTCCATGAAATGGGCATCTATTTCCTCATGTAGGCAAGGTGCACATGAAGCAGATATTCAAAGGTATCTATACATAGTAGCCATAAAACAAAAGGATAACCAGTGGCTGGCCACTAATTTTAACAATAGCACAATATGCATGGAACCTACTAACAGATTGACATATGCTCATGTCATAGGCATGTTTAAAATAGATCAAGTTCATCATCAACTCTCTAATAATGAAAACACTAATGCCAATTGGGAAGAGTATCCCTAAGGATTTCAAACAAGAACCCTTAGAGTTGAAAACTCTACATACCAACCTAAAATATGCATTCTCAAAAAATAGCAAGCTTGTCATACTTAATGCCAAACTTTCTCTCGAGTAGAAAGTAAAACTATTGAAAGTGGTCAATAGATGGCCAACAATATTTGCTTGGTCATATCCTAAATTCACTAGAATTGATCCATGGATATGCCAACACTACATTTACATTAATCTATCTATGAAGCTAAGGAGGCAACCACAATGATGGTTGAATCCAAAATTGAAGAAAATTATCAAAGATGAGATTAAGAAACTCCTTTAGGCAGGGTCCATTTACCCCATTTCAGATAGCAAGTGTGTCATCCCACTCATGATAGTACCAAAAAGAGGTGGAAAACGATGGGTTTGTATTCATTTTAGGTTGTTAAACATGGCAACATTCAACGATCATTTTTCATTATTATTTGTTGATCAGGTGTTGGACACCATATCTGGGCATTACTATTATAGTTTTCTAGATGGTTATAGTGGCTATAACCAAATCCATATTATGCCAAAGGATCAAGCCAAAACAACATTCATGAGCCCCAATGCCTTTTGGTCTATGCAATGCTCCTACTACATTTCAATGTTGGTCTTAAACATCTTTTGGTAGCAAATCGATAGTTGAGTGGAAGTCTTTATGGAGGACTTCTCCACTTATGATGCCACATTCAAGCAAGCCTTGGATCACCTTGAGCAAGTACTCAAAAGATGTAAGGAAATAAATTTATGGCTCATTTAGGAAAAGATCCATCTCATGGTCTAAGAAGGCATTATATTGGAGCACAGAATTTCACAAGAAGGGATCAAGGTAGACCTCAAAAAGCTAAGGGTCATCCAAGGATTCACTTGCAAACCAAAAATCATCAAAGATGTGTGGTCATTCCTTGGACACACTGGCTACTATTGACAACTTATAGAGAATTTTTCTAAGATCACAAAACTATTTCTTGAGCTAACAAAGAAAGATGCTACCTTCATTTGGACCAAGAAATGCAAAAATGCATTTTAAATCCTCAAGTAGAAGCTCATAGATACTCCAATTCTATGAGCACTTAATTGGTCTAGACCATTTCATATCATGATAGATGAATCTAATTATGCCTTGGGAGCCATTCTTATGCAATTAGATGATAAGAAACATGCATATTACATACTACATAAGTTGAAGCATTATGGATGCACAGTTGAATTACACCACCATAGAGAAAGAACTGATGGTGGTGATGTATGCTCTAGAAAAGTTCAAGCACTATGTGCTTGGATATAAAGTGTTTGTGCACACTAATCATAGTCTCGTCTGCTTCCTCATGAATAAGCCAATGGTGAGACCCCATGTCATACAGTGGCTAGTGATCTTGCAGAAATTTGATCTTACAATGGTAGATCAAAAGAGAATTGAGAATGTGATCATTGACCACTTGTCTCGGTTATGATGGGATAGCAAAGAGGAGGAGAGCCCACTCTCTAACCTATTTTTTGATGAACTCCTCTTTTTTGGAGTAATAGATAAACAAGTGCCTACAGAACCAAAATGGTATGATGGCATCCTCACTTTTCTCACTCAGGAAATGCCACAAGATTTGGACTACAGAAACAAATAATTATTTCTTCATCAAGCTAAGAACTTCATGAAAATCAATAGACACCTTTACAAGGTGTTCATTGATGGCTTGGTTCATTGGTATGCACATTCTCTAGGATGCTCATGAGGATCCTTGTGAGGGCCACTATGCTGGGAGATGCATAGCCATAAAAATATTGATGGAAAGATACTATTGGCCCATAGTCTTTAGGGATGCCCACCAATATGTTTGATTCTGTGAGCATTATCAATGAGATGGCGGGATGACCACATGTATGGAGGATCCTCAATAGTGGATTCAACCACTAAAACCCTTTGACATATGAGGCATAGATTTCATGGGTTCCATCACACCCATGTCCAACAGGAAGGCATAGATAATCATTGTTGTTGACTACTATACCAAATGGGCAAAAGAAATAGCCTTCATCAACTATACATCATTCACTACTCCTCAATTTTTACAAAAAAAATGTTGTGAACAGGTTTGGGGTGCCATGTGCACTAATTTTTAACAACAAAACCCATTTTATAGGTGCTACTTTTTGAAAACTCATGCAATGCTTGGGGGTTGAACATAAATTAACAACACCTTATCACCCCCAAGCCAACAATCAAGTAGAGATGACTAATAGGGAGATCACAAAGATTCTAATAAGAACTATTAGCAAATATAGGAGAGACTAGAGCAGGAAACTTAATTGTGCCCTTTGGGCCTACCACTTAACATGGAAACTCCCTATTGACTACTCTTCCTATGAGCTAGTGTATGGAAAACTTTCAATGCTCCTAATTCAATCCAAGCTCCGTACACTCTCCACAGCCTATGACCTGGACCTTGACCTAAGTCTAGTACAAAAAGAGAGACTGATCAACCTAAATGTACTAGAGAAAAATCCATTAGTAGTCCTATCCTTGAATGAAGTGCACAAGGCATTTAACAAACAATGTCATGACCTTAGGATACATAAAGAGAAATTTCAATTGGGAGATAAGGTTCTCTATTGGAATCCCACACATGCACCTCAATGAACCAAATTCCAAACATTGTGAGAGGCACCTTATATAATTGATGAAATCTTTCCTTTTGGGATCATGATCATATACAAACTTGAAAGCCCAAACAAAAAGCAGTTGATCAACATCCAATATATAAGGCCTTTCTACGAGCCCAAGTGAGCTAGTGCAATAAATACCTCAATGGATGAATAATCATGCTTAATGTTTTAGATCTCCTTCTTCCAACTCAGTCATGAGGAAGGTGGCTATTCATACTAATCACATACATGGCTCCTAAATTTTTCTAATTTTTTTGTTTTACACATTTTTGTTTTTTGCAAATTGTTTATTTTACGCCTTTTTGATTTTTAAAACTTTTTCCTATTTTACATCATTTTTTGTTTTACACCATCATTAGTACATTTAAATTTTTCTTGAATATTTTACACTTTCTTCTACATTTTAGTTTATTTTAGTGTGATTTTCTAATTTTTGTTAATAAACATGCTTTATGCCAATAGGACACAATGGTGCTGTAGCTATTGCTAATGGTGGTTTGTGCTTAATGTTTTGTTTGCTAATGTATGGTTTCTACATTTGAATTTTTGTACTAATAACTAAGACATGGTTTCTTTTTCATGGAACATGCAATGAGTCCATGACATCTTCCCATCCACAAACTTTATGGTTTTTCTTATTTTGGAAGTATGAGGTCCTTTTCATTGAATAAAATTTTAATAAATTTATGACCTTGGTAGTTTCCAAAATTGGGAAGGATTCAAAGATTTGCATAGAGTGTGACTTCAAGAGGACTCAATACTCTTTGTACTCTTCTACTTACTTGGGGCATGGGTGTTTTCATGGACTTCTTATTCTTTAGTGTCAACCAATAATAGGAAGTTGAATAAGTCTTTGCATGGTGTGGTTCCCATAAAAAAAGTAAAAAAAAAAACAACAACAAAAATAAAATAAAGAAAAAAACATGATAGAAATTCAAAGCACACTCCTAAGAAAAATAAACAAGCTACAAGCATTGGTTATAGGACTAGAAAAACATGTTAACCATGCCTAAAGGTCCCCTTTAAATAAGGCTCTCTCTCACTTCTTACTTATCTTTTCTTCTTCTTAAGGAATGGTGATTGTTCTATGGGAGCACTCTTGTGTCTTAAGGAGGTGCATCAGTCTTGGGGTGGCGATGCAAAGTCACTAAAAGTAGTTGGTTTTGGTCTGGACTAAGGATGGATCTTCTCAAGTCATTTAAATACAAATCCACAAGGGACTTCTTATGACCTCAATTCAAAATTTCATTCCACATTCTCCATCATCCATCCATGTTGTCCATAACTCACCTCATTGTCAATGTCTATGTTCTTGTTCAATGTCTTTGTCTGATGTACTTGAATTCTTTGGTAAAATCTTTCAGGCTTTAGTCCTATCCTTAACTTCCATCAACCATTAATCACTTATGGGATCCACAGACTCCTTAATCTAAGGATATGCAAGGGAAAACAAGGCATGTGCCTACTATGGGGAACATCCACTTGCATATCTCTTGGTTGGATTGTTAAGCACCTTATCCTTAGGCATTCTTACAATCAGAATCTTTTGTACACCCATCTTCTACATTCGACCATGTGCTCCTTTACATATTTCCTTTAATTCACAAATTATTTATAAAATTTTTGCATTTTTGAGCTTTCAAAGACCCTCTTCAATAATTTCATCATATTCTTTGGCTTTTCTAGGACTCCATGAACCCCAAATTCATTTAAAAATTCCTTGTATTTTTTGAAATATTCAAAATTGAAAATTTTCTATACAGACCTCATAAACGAGGCCCCATCGATGAAGCTCATGCATATACGAGGCCCCATATATACAACCCCATCGATGTGGCACAAAAATACTATAAATATGTCTAAACCCATTGCTCCCCTCTCTCTCCCCCCTCCA
>MNCI01004170.1:1451199-1466503 GCA_015680685.1 Gnetum montanum | reverse complement strand
CACAAAAATAGTATAAATATGCATGAACATTTTCACATTTGCTCATAAATGCCAAGGGAGTTTTTCAAATTTTCAAAGCCTAGAACCTTCCAAAGCTCATAACATCCTAACCATTTATCCAAATCACTCTGTTCTTCAACCTTGTAACTCTTGAAGGTAAGCTCTTAGTCGTGGGGATCACAAATATGCCATTTTTGACAAAAAAATTTAACTATTTTTCTAACTCCTACAAAGGTTTAACTAAGAAATTAACATTTAAACACCAAATTACAAAAGTTAAACCCTTCCAAAAAGCTTCGATGATACTTATAATAAAAATTAATTAATAAAATAAGTATAAAATAATTAATCTAGCATGGTCTAACCGTAGTCAACTATAACTAACTAACGAGATAAGGTATTCAAATATCCAAAGTTACACATTATCTACTAATCCATGGATGTGTTGTGACTGTAGATGGTACTAAAAGGTAAACACACATAAGAAGGAGGACCATCTTAACCAAGGGAGAAATAGCTAAGAATGGGAAGGGGAAAAGAACAATCCCATAAAGAACTAGTTACAACCCATGCCATGGGACCTCTTAAGGAAGAGGATGAAGTGGAATCTATTCTTTAGATTCCAAAATAACTTGCAGCAACAAAACATTCCCATCAAGATGAGGCACCAACTCAGCAAGAAAACCTTGAAATGACCTTAACAAAAGCCTACCTAAATCAAATTAGAACAAGGAAGGTCTAGAAGATGGTTCTTCAGGAGTTAAACTTTGGCTCTTTCTTGGAGTAAGCACCTAAAGAGGTACATGACCAATTGAACACCTCTCGCATGCGGTCAATTATCACTTATAGTGGGGAGTGGTATACGGGAGAGACATTCTTATTTTGCAATAATAGGTAGGCTAGTTCAATGATCAAAATCAAGGACATTTCAGTGTCCTACTTGATGCAAGCCATTATAAAGGCACTTGGGTTTCCTAAAATTGGGATGAATCTCACCAAGATTCCGATGCAAGCAAATCCCAGCATCAAAAAGGAATGGGTTCAACAATGCTATGGTGTTAACTATAAGGAGTATGGCATGCTCACACTAGTAGAAAGAATCCACTACAAGATTGCAGCCTTTAACCTAAACCCCATGGTGAGGCCTAGCAAGATCACTACCTTTTTTTGCCTATGCATGCACTACTTTGAGTGGGAGATTCCCTAGCAACCTTCCATAAATGATCTTTTTGGAGATAGAGAACCAGTTTAAGGAGAATGAACATGGAAGTAAGGAACTCCCCTTCCTATGCCTTATTAGAAAACTATGTCAAAGAAAAGGAATAATCCACTATACTAATGATGCTATTTGATGTGCTTCAACTACTAATTGGGTGAGGATGATGAAGGATAAAATGCCTACAACAACCATTTAAAAAGAGAAGCAGTAGCCACCACCTTCACCTACCACTCAAAAAATTGTGCTAGATATCACTGCAACATTCCAAAAATTATGTGAGTACCAACAATGGCTCTTGAGCAAGCAAGAGCAATAAGTAGGCACAAGTGCTAGAGACCAATCTATGTATTGGCCAACAATGAGTCACCTGGATGAGGTGGCTCAAAAAGATAGCCTGATGGAAGGTGGTGGATCCATTTTCTCTACCCAATAAACATAATTATCTATGAGGTCAAATATGAGTGCCAAAGAGGTAACGGTATTTGATAAGTCATGATTGTATCAGTCTTGATATTAGATATCTGATATTGAGGCTCCAATATCAAGTCCTAAGAAATGATGTCAGATATCCAATATCATCTACTCTATGCTAGCCTATAAATACAACACTTGGGTGCATAATTGGGACATAGTTTTATTGTTAGTTTTTAGGTATTTTTTTATAGCTTCATGATTTCAAGTTTTGTTATTCCCAATACATGCCTATATTGTGATGTTTGTGATTGTACAGCATCCTTATTCAAGTGTGATGTACTTGGACATGTTACATGACTAGAAATAAAGATTGAGATTACCTCCATCATTGCAACATCTACTTAGATTTATTATTAATTTAATTGCTTAATTATTTAATGTTTTCCTTAGTTAATGTTTTCATTTACTACTATTTATGATTCCTATCATTAAGTGGAATGAGTACAACTAATCATGAGCATTTAAGTGTAATTACTTGGCAAACCAATAGTGTATCATTTGGTAAGCCCAATGACATAAACTTGGCTATTTCAAAGTTAGTTATACAAAGTCCAAGGTGTGTGCAAATGATTGGGAACAAATACTCATCGCATGTAGGCTAGCTTAGATCTTACATTCCATTATTCATTACATTAATTAATTTATCCCTTTATTGTCATTAGGAGCAACAAAATATTAGGCAACATCAATCATATGCCTCACTTTGGACTAAACCATATGTGACAAAGCTACCACTAGTTGAAGTGAGAAGATAGCGAACTATGATCAAAGCATAACAATTTAGATACACAACTAGTCCCATCCATGGAATTCGATCAAATCATGTGTGAATGCTTGTGATTTGTATGGTTGGACATAGGGGTACCTCGGTGCTCATTATTGGTGCCATTGTTGGGGATGGTGCTAGTTATCTAGATTAGTTATATTATACAGGCTTGATGTAAACACATTAATGATATATCTTTTAGAAAATATTAAATCACATACCAAAAAAAATGTCTCTTTCACACAAAATCAATAATGCACTATCTAATGAAAACATTCATTGGTGAATTAACAAGATATATGGTAAAGAAAATTGAAGTGACCAACCTTATGCAAGGGTTTCTTATGTTCATGACCACCCTAACAACACTCAAAGACAACATTCACCTAAGATAGAAAATCCTAGGGAAGATGAAGTAAGTCCTAGATTAGGGAAGGCCTCAAGGCCTAGGACCTTCTTGAAATCAAGAAACAATAAATCAAGGAACACTAGGAAACATCATAGAAGCCATGGCAATCCTTCCAATTCCTCATCGTCCTCTTGTCCTTTAATGTCTAGTTCTGACAAAGATGAATGTACGTATAGAGACCAAGCTCATCATTGACATCAAAATAAAAATGAAAATAAAAATCTAACCCATAGGAGAAATCAAATGTGTCGAAATGAACATAGAAAAGATCATCATGATCAAATAAATAGAAAAAGAAATTTTCTTCACAACATGTCTAATGATGATGAACCCTTGTTGGCCACTAAGAGCCTAATGTAGCTCATAGAGGTAGTTAAGATATCTCGTAGGCATCACAAAGAAAGTTGCCTACCCAAGGTTAATGTGAATAATATTCTTAAATTTATAGGAGGCTATGACTCTAATCCACAACATCATTTATGAGCTTTCCATGATGCCTATTCCTGGTACAACATTGAAAGTGGATGACAAAAGGTTAAGCTCTTTCCTAGGACACTAATCGATAGAGTTGAAATGTGGTATATATCCTTGAAACCAAATTCAATCCAATGGTGGTCCACAATGTTGAAACTCTTCCATGAGAAATATCAAACCTATGCAAGGGTGTCCAACCTAAGGAGGCAGATCCAAGGATGGAAGTAAGAATAACATGAACCCTTGGACATGGCCTTAGATATTATTCTCTACTGAATAGATGCCTAGGCCATGATTTCTCTAAGGAAAGACAACTTTTCCACATCATAGATGGGCTTCATAATGAAATAAGAGAGACCCTTGGGATATATGTCGTAGGTCAATTGTACAAGCTACAAACCCATCAGATCCAAGAGTTAATCAAGCATGTGGCAAAAGAAGAAGGAGAGATATACAAATGGGAGAATGTTGAGAAATATCACTAGGACATAACTCTTCAACAAAAGTAGGTACATATCTATGATAAGGAGGAAGAAACCACTCTTGATAAGGTGATTTCGCACTAACTCTTGCCAATATAGAAGTCTATCAATGAACTTGAAGCAAAATTTGATAAGGTGTCAGAATGGGTATACAAAAAATTTATAACTTTGGTAGAAACTATATAGGAGAAGGTCATGCAAAACAAAATAGGAAATTACTATAGACAAAGAATATAGAACCATGAAATAGCTAGGAACACTTATCGATAAACAAAGAAAATGGCTGAAGAAAGCAAGGCTATAGACTCAACCACAGATAAAGATGATGGTGTGACATCTGCTTATATGACCATTTGAATGACCATTGTCTGATCTTGTTACATCTACATGAGTATTGGATAGATGCATTAAATTTGAGGTTTGTACAAAAGCACATGCCTAAGAGATTTCCTTTTTCACACGGTAATGATAGCTAGTTCCACAACCAATCATACTATCCTAGGAGTACTTATTACTAGCCTCAACACTGTCATCAACTGCAGTGGCAAAACCCACAGTCATGGAGGAAGCCACCACCAAACCAGCCCTATCCTTCCTATTAGCTAAAACCATATGGATATTACATTCAACACATTGTTTCTCCAACTAGTTGTAAGTCCTCTAATTCCAATCACCACTATCACTCTCTCGAGTACCATCAACCCATGACATCTCCTAAAGGATCACCACATTCAGCCTATTACCATCCATCCTAGCCTTGATGTTCTCATGCTTCACCTTTCCATATGCCACCACCAGCAACACAGGATGGTTCAACATCATCACATCAACAAACAAATGCCACTTGTATTGCAAATATACATGGATAGGCTAATACTAGTAGGTTCCCACTACAGACTCAAAAATGTCCTTTCTTTAGGATAGGCCCCAGGCAGAAGCATAACACTCATGAACCTACCACATCATCCAAACTAGCATAATGTCAATCTGGTGCAATGCCTTCCTTTTCACAACTAATGTCCTTTAACCCTATGCAAGGGCCACCATCCATTGTTACTCCAACACCCAACTAATGTAATGAACTAGCAATGTGTCGAGATAAACAAATCCATGCATACTATTTCATAATCAAGGGTGCAATTGTGGGGCCAGACATCTACAACATTAACACACCTCATACCCTAACCCACCACACATTTAACAATCAAGTGTGTGAAAAAAAATTTATCTACACAATTGCCACTAAACAAAGAGACACCCAATGTCTTAGAAATGAAAGGTTACCAATGTTTTATACATTCATGGATCCTACCTATTCACTTATTAATTCTTGCAATGGCCAATTATTTAGTCATGGGGGAAACCTCCATTCTAATCTTCAATATTATCAAGTGTTTTTCATATTTTTTGTTTTATAGTTTTTTATCATTTTCTTATTTCTTGATATACTTTTTCCTATCCTTTTCAACTTTTTCCAATTTTTGTTTTCATTTTATTTGTTATGTAATCTCACTTGTGATTAAAATGATCATGTAGCCCATTAAAGTGAGGTTTTCTCTATGTTCTTGAGTCATGAGGGACTAATTATTCAGACAATGAGGCCATGTCATCCATTCAATCATTCCATCAATAAGAGGTTCTTACCTTAGTCATAATGATATTCTTTTGCATCATCCAACCTAACAATAAATTCATAATAATTGTGCCTAGACAAAAAAGTGAAGAATCAAGGGGGAATGTGGAGGGTGTGACATCAAGGAGATTTGTGGATTCTCTTTGGCCTATTTTGCATGTTCTAT
This sequence comes from Gnetum montanum, assembly GCA_015680685.1. Lineage (NCBI taxonomy): Eukaryota > Viridiplantae > Streptophyta > Gnetopsida > Gnetales > Gnetaceae > Gnetum > Gnetum montanum. The sequence continues at coordinate 1,460,880 of MNCI01004170.1, read as the reverse complement.
CATGTTTCTTTGGTTGTAATTATATCCTTGTAGATCTAATGAAAAATGGGAGTAAGAGTCACATAAAAAGGCACCAAATAAATTTTTGAGGGTCCCACTAGAAAGACATGTACCCATGCCTAAAGGTTGGAAACTTATCAAACATCCAAAAACAAACAAACAAAGTGCCATAAATAAACTCCTCCCTTAGAAAAAATACCAAGTGATGTTACTTCTTGTAGCTATGATAGTCTTATGGTTGTCAACCACCAAGATGAAACAATGTGATGTAACTAAGATGTGGTTTAGACTTGGTTTGAATCTTGGAAAGAAGGGCCAATGATTACTTAACCATTGATAACACACAAGGATTCATTGTTCCTATGGTAAGACACCTCACATCCCAATTTCTATAGTCCATCTCATCTCACTATCCATATGATCCTAACTTGTGGTTTTTTGTTACATAGAGTTATTATCTCAAATTGGTGGCTTTAACATGTGTGTTTTGTTGCACAGGTATGCACTGCATTCCATCCCCTTAGTGCCTATGGACATTTTTAGATGTGGTTACATAAGAGCATCATAGGCTGGAGCTTGCTTTGGGGAGGATCCACTTGTGTAACTATTGTAACTTGTACTTGTTTGATACAACCACATCATTCTTCACCTTCCAAATGCATAATTGTTAAATTTCATGCTTTCCCTTATGATGTAATTGATCCATTCCATAACATCGATTTAACACCCCTTTTCTTGTATCTTTCAAATATTTTAACATCAACGACTCCCTCTTCTAAGACTTCTGGTGCCTAAACCTACTTTTCTACTTATTCCAGAACTATATAACTAACCTTAAACCTACCAACCAATCATAGAGCTTCATTTCTTTTGCTCAGTACCCTCATTAGATGCAAATCCATGAACCCCAATATTGACTACCCAATATCAGGTTAGACGCAATGTTAGATACCTAATATTGGGTACCTGATATCGAATCAAAAAAAACTATATATATGATTTATGTAGTGTTGAAAAACCCATTCTCTTCATTTGCACCTAGAGGAGTTTTTCATATTTTTTATCATGACTCAGAGCTCTACACAACCAACTTCTACTTGTGATATTTGACACTCTACCAATCTAATTTCCTTACCGTTTGAACTTGTTTGAACCCAAAGTGTTCAAGTTATTTGTGCAGGGGGGTGATTGCATGAGAAACTTGCACCAATTTTCCAAAATTCACTATTTCTCAAAAGATATTCTAAGGGTAAGAAGGTTAAAAAGCTTAAGCATTATAATGAACAATCAATCGTATTAATGCTAGAAACCCTAACTTTTTCCACCCAAGGGACCATAACCATCATAATAAGCCATACATACGAAAAAAGAAAGTAACTGTGAAAATTCATAAAAGAAGATAAACACTTTTTAAGCCTTTTTCTGAAAATTTTTCTAACTCTACAATCATATGAACTAAAGAACATAACGAAACTAAGGCAATGAGTAAAGTATAAACCTATTAATGATAAATGAAAACACTTAGTAACATCTGATCCTTAATTGATTGTAGATGACCCCAAAAAGAGGTGCACAAGGTGGACCCTCCCAGGGAACAAATAAATGCCCAAGAGGTGATAGAATCCAGCAAGGCAAGAAAGTAGAGTACAATGACTAAGAAGCCCAATCCTTTAGCATCCATTAAGAGGCTCCTATTACTAGGTAGTCGATCCAAGGAGAGGCCGCAAAAACCCAAGCTCCCACATAGGGACAACACCTTAGGTTGCCACAAAATGCCTTAAAGCCATTCAAGAAAAATTGATGTTGACCACAGTCATCGTGGAGATGAACTTCAGTCTATTTATGAAGTTTGCTCTAGAGGTGGTTTAGAAGCAACTTCAGGTGTCATCATTGTGGCCTATTCCTTCAAAAAGTGGTGAGTGATATCTTGGTGAAACATACCAATTCTGACACAACAAAGAAGAAGGTACCATTGTCAACATTTCTAGAGTTAATGTTTCATTCTTGGTCAAAGCAATTGTCAAAGCTCTTCATCTACCAAATGAGAGGCCTAAGCTATCCCATCTATCCATGAGATCTGACCCTAACACTAGAAAGCTATGGTTGAGGCAGGCATACAGCAAAAATGACAAAACATATAATGAATTGACTTTAGAAGAGATGACTTATTTTAAGATAGGAACATATCACCTCTTCCACAAAAAAGGGCTCAATAGGATCTCCACGTATGCAACTAGGGGAAGTCTCATACTAATGGGTAAATATATGACCAACCTTCCCTAACTATATTACATAGAAATTCAAAGGCAGTTTGAAGAGAAGAATGTAGGGAAGCCAACACTTCCATTTTCCTGCCTCATCAAGAAGCTGTGTAAGCACACTAGAATCCTAGGATACACAAATGACATCCCTAGGAAGGCTCAAAATGTTTTCTTCACTAAATTGCTTAAATTGGCAACATCAAGGAAAGACCTTGGTAAGGAACAAGAACCAAAGAAGGAAGCAAAACCTAAGAAATAAGAAAAATAATAGCCTAAATAGCATTGTGAACCAAAATTTCCACCTCCACCACCACAAGACTACATACTGGCAATGAGACACTTGTAGAAAATTGCTGAAATGCTCAGCTAGGGAAGTAGAGAGGAGTCAAGCCTCTTCAAAATCATTAACGATGTCATGTAGTCCATTATGTCGGTAGATCCATCAAGGGGATAGATCTCACTACAATCAGAAGGAGAATCTCAATGGTCATAGCAAATCTCTAGTGACATTGCATCCTTCCAAGTGATGATTGAAATAGGAGAACGTGCCACAATGGTGGTTATGTAGCATCAGGATGTAGTAGGGGTAGTAGAAGTAATAATGAATCACATTAAAGAATCATTCAATGTGCCTGTTATGCCTCTAGTCGACTTGACTAGGACCAGAGATGTGCAAATCCTCACTGGGACTTTGATGAATTCTACAGATCATGAGGATGTATTAGATTGATTGCTAGAGACAGGACAAGTAATGACCACTCTATTTGACATCCCCAATGATGTCACTATAGCACAATCAAACCTCATCACTACTAAAGGAAAGTTGGTCATGGCTAAGGTTAGGGTGGAACATGTGGAAGTAGAAGTGTAACATTTGCAACAAGAGTTAACCATCCTAAGAGCTAAAAGATGGGACCCTACCTGGTTTGTTATGCCTGACCAACTAGACCTATTTAGAGTAGAGTAGCTAAATAAGTTGATTGAAGAGAACAAAGCTTACAAGTAAGAAAAGATGAATTTGGTCTAGAATGCCTCTGCTATAAAAGCACAATCTTATGCTCATAACAAGGCACTAACCATCACCCAAAAAGAGAATAAACAGCTTGCTACCAAAAATTCAAGGTTGACCACCATAGAAAAACAAAAGAATGCTCCAGATGAAAGTATCCATTAGTTGAAAAAACAACTAATGAAGGTCAACCAAGATATCAACCGATTAGCCAAAGAGAACTGCACTGTCTCAATGAAGGAGGTCCATGTAATTCAAAAAAAGTCTGAAATTGAAATAAGTGCATGGTAGAATGAGGCCAACAAAGCATGAGCAGTTGAAAGAACACTTCTAGGACCAAGTAGGCATGTACAAGTAAATAAACGAAAAAGAAATCTAGATAGCTAAAGCCCACATTGGGTCCATAACAGCACAAAATCTTGATTGGTAGCCAATTCTGGATAGTTATGCACTAGTCCATCAAGTGAAAGTGAAGAATAAAGACTTACAGATCCAAGATTTGATAGAACACATGGTGTTGGCTAACCTCAAATATTCCAACCTTACCATGGTAATAACAAGTTTTCCTAAAAATGAGTTGGAGAAATAGGTAGCAACTACCTATGCATTATATGAGAAATAGTTTGCAAATAGGAAAGCCACTTTGCAGAAACTCCATTTAGCAAACTCAGAACTTGAGGTGGTCAAAGCTTGCTATCATGGAAAAAAGGATGTTGCTTCAGACTTGGCCAAGTAATTAACAAATCATAATGAGTTGAAAGAAAAGGCCAAGGCCTTTGAAGAGGAACGATGGCAGTTTGTGGCCTAGTACATGAAGGCCAACAAAATGTTTCCACAACTGCCATGCCCTTGAGATGTACTAGTGCTAGCACATATCAATTTAGCATATTGGATGATACAAGATCCAAGGATGGAAGAAGAGAAGTTGTAGGTTCTCCTTGAACATTACAAATTTTCGAAGCCTAGCGACAAAGGAAAGCAACCGATGGAGGAGCCACTACCTCTGGGAACTACATGAGCTTTTCTAATTGTGTGCCTTATAACATTGTATCCAAATTTTTATAAAACACCATTGTAGCATGCAAGAGTCCATTTTTTTATTTGTTTGTTTTTAAGTTAGTTAATAATTCCATACCTTGGCAACATTTTGTAAAAAACTTGTTCCTCATTTTATTTAACTCAAGGATGAGTTTTCATTCAGTTATGGGAGTATGATGAGTTATGATTATGTTAGCCCTAATATCATATATCCAATATTGAGGCTCCAATATTAGATATAATATATCAAGTCCCAAGAAATAATGTCGGATATCTAATATCGTCTCCTTCATGCCAGCCTATAAATACAACCCTTAGGTGCACGGTTGGGACATAGTTTTGCTGTTAGTTTTAGATGGTTTTTCATAGCTTTGTGATTTCAAGTTCTCTTATTCCCAATGCATGCTCGCAATGTGATGTTTGTGATTGTACAACATCCTTATTCGAGTGTGACGTACTTGGACACATTACATGACCATAAATAAAGATCGTGGTTACCTCCATCATTGTAGCATCCACTTATATTTATTATTGATTTAATTGCTTAATTATTTACTATTTTTCTTAGTTAATGTTTCAATTTACTACTATTTATGATTCTTGTCATTAAGCGGAATGAGTACAACTAATCATAAGCATTTAAGTGTAATTACTTGGTAACCCAACAGAGGATCATTTGGTAAGCCCAATGACATGCACTTGGCTATCCCAGCGGTAGTTATATGAAGTCCAAGGTGTGTGCAGATGATTGGGAATAGATACTCATTGCATGTAGGCTAGCTTAGATCTTACATTCCATTGTTCATTAGCTTAAGTAATTTATCTCTTTATTGTCATTAGGAGTAGCATAGGATTAGGAAGCATCAATCATATGCCTCATTTTGGACTAAACCATATGTGACAAAGCTACCACTAGTCCAAGTGGGAAGATAGAAAATTATGATCAAAGCATAATGATTTATATACACAACTAGTCCCATCCATAGAATTTAACCAAATCATGCATAAACGCTTGTGCTTCATATGGTTGGGTGTAAAGGCACCTTGCTACTCATCAGTATCTCTCTTAGAATAACAGTAACTCCCAAAAATTTTTAGCAATGCCATGAGCTTCTCAGTGTGCTTGGAGAAGGGCAAGGAGGTAATAGTACTGGTAATGCAACACCAAGGGCAAGAAACAATAGTTGAAGTGGTTGTTGACAAAATTGCTAAAATACTCAATGCACATATGGCATCTATACCAAACATCATTGTAGTTAAAGATGTGTAGATATTCATAGGGACCATAAGCAGTAGGTTAAGCATAGCACAACATGAACAACTACTAGATCGACTGGTAGGAATTGAGTAACCACTTCCAAATATCTTTGATCTTCTAGATAATATAATTGCAATCTAGTTAGAGCTACTAGAGGCAAGGGGCAAGAACATTATTTTGGAAGTGCAACTTGAAATAGCCAAGGAGTTAAATGAATGCTTGGCTATGGAAATTATTGAGTTGAGAGTCTAGATTGTTGATCCTACATCTCTCAACCCATCATTGACAAGAAATGAAGTTCTTAAATAGCTTCACACTAGGCTGAAAGGGGTTGAGGGTGCAATGGAGACAATGGTGTTCTACCAATCCTTAGTAGAGGCCACCTAGCACAAGATTTAGAAGGCCTTGGATCTAATCCACCAAGAAAATATGTAGCTAATCATAGAAAACCATCACTTGTGAAATGTTGATGTGCATAAAAAATAATTGATTACTTTTATCCATCAATAGCAGGAGTAACTAGCCAGAGCAAACATAGAGTTAAGAAGATTAATAGCTAAGAATAGAAACCTCTTTATGAAGGAGGTTCATGCCCTTTGCCAAAAGACTGCAATAGAGGTAGCCACCTAGAAATCATAAGCTCTCAAATTCGAAAGAGTCAAGGACCACTACAGAGACCAAGTTGGCCTACAAAAGGAAGTAAATGAAAAATATATTCAAGTGGCGAAGGTAAAAGTGAATGAGATCCTCTAGCAACTCCAATATGGATGTGAATTATGGTAGCCCATTATTGATGGGATTGATTAATACAATAAAGCAAAAATTCACCTAAAGGATTGCAAATAGAGGAAATGATGGAATATATTAAGCTCACCAATCTTCGGTACATAAACTTGGCTATATTAACTATTGGACGGCTGTGATTAGAATTGGAAAAGTAAGTGGCCAGCTCATACTTGTTGTACTAGGTTGAGTTCAAGCACCACAAAGACACCAAGCAAAAGCCTGTGGTGGCAAATGTTGAACTCAAAGTTCTCAAGGGTAAATACACTTATTAGAGATCTATTGCCAAAAACCTAGCCAAAAAATTAATGACTACCGGGAGCTATAGAATGTAGTGAAGGTGTTCAATGTCAAACATAAACAATTCATTGCCTAGTTTGTCAACATTAAGGAGCTATTTCCAGTAATGCCCTGTTCTTGGGATATCTGCATTCTAGCCCACATTGGTGATGTTGTGTGGACTATGAATGATCCCCGGAGTAAGGAGGAGAAGATGAAGGCATTACTAGATGCCTTTTACCTTCCACTGAAGGTAGCAACCACAATAGGATAGCCATAGCTACCTCAGCCACCATGCATGTCAAAAGCTAGCAAAGGTCCTTCAAAACCTCAAGAGCCTCCACTGTCTAGGACTATTTCATCTTCTCAACCACCTTCATGTCTTTAGAGGATGTGTTGTCTAGGTTGTGTAGTCATGTCATGGTGTTCAATTTTATGTCATGAACACCACAATTTTTGTAATGTGTTGATTTGTATAGTCAAGGAATCAGTTTTATTATGTTAGTTTGTTATGAAAAGAGTCAGTCAATAATCCCATACATTCCCAATTTTGTAAAGAAACTCAAGGATGAGTTTTCATTCACTCATGGGGCTACGATGAAGCATCAAAGTGTCAAACCTTTTCTAACCTTTTCATCAAACCTTGCAGCACATGGAACAAATTAATGATTTATTTCTACATTTATTATTTCTATTAATTATGCAATTAATTAAGCTAAATTAGAGTTCAATTGATTAATTAATTAAGCTAAATAGATTAAACACATAAGTACNAAACTTCCTATAGAATACTCCCCCTCTAAGTTAGTGTATGATAAGCTATCAAAACTTCCCATCCAAGTAGAGTTATGTATACTCAACATAGCCTATGAGCTTGATCTCAACATTATTCTAGCATCCAAAAAATGCCTTCAACATGCTAGATGAAAATAGAAGAATAGCTCTTATGATGATTGAAGTGCACAAGGCATATACCAAACAATGTCATGACATTAGGATATGACAAGTGAACTTCTAATTAGAAGATAACATTCTTTACTTGAAACCCACATATGTACCCTAATGAACAAAACTCAAAACATTGTGGAAAAAACCTTATACTATTCACTTCACTTTTCATTCACACACAATGAAGATATACCATCCTAATTATAATAATAAGCTAATTTTGGTCAACAAGCAATAGGTTAAACCATTTAAGAATTTTCCTATAGTCAAAAACTCTAATGACACTGTAACCCATGACTAAGCCAACTCTATTTTTTGTATCTTGATGAGACGCGACTTGCACTAGGCCGCGATATCGCGTCTTCTCCTGCGATATCGTGTACGCCATATCGCGTCCCGCCGCCATATCTATAAATAAGAGGCGGCACTCCCTTCATTTCCCAATCCTGGCTAGTGTAGCGAAGCTCTGGCAGATTGATCACTCCAGAGTTAGAATTTTTCCCCATGTGCCCGCAGTAGGAGTCCTAGAGTGAACGGCTCTTTATTCGAGCAGCTTGTAACCTGAACCCAAGTTGTGTACGGCAATAAAGACGAACTTGTTTGGATAAACCTTGCAGCACGTGGTTTCATTTATTGCTTTCATTTACTGCTTTCCTAGTGCGTTCAAGTACGACTTGATTACGAGCGTCTACGGACGTGTACGGCTAGTCAAGGAATCGGCTGCTTGACGCAATGCATGAGTACGACTCAATTACGAGCATTGGATGCTTGGTAACCCAGTAGCGTATTCCAGGATTCTGCGCTTGGTAACTCCCGGGTCTAATGTGTACGGCTAGTTGAGGAATCGGCTGCTCATTGCTAGGCTAGATCGTGTGATAAGTACGACTTAGTTACGAGCACCCACGGGTGTGTACGGCTGGCTAAGGAATCGGCTGCTTATCACACGTAGGCTAAATAGGTGCCTCAGTACGACCACTTCGAGCACTTGCGTTACGTGTGGCGATCCCAGTAACGATTAGCGTTTGGTAAGCTGCAGTTGCATAGTTCAGGGTGTGTCCGGCAAGTGGGAACGGATGCTGACGCTAGTTAATTTAGACTTAGATCTTAGTTAGAGTTAGTTTAGTTTTCTCAACCCTTTCTCCTGGTAGCATAGAAGATAAGCCGAAAATACCAAAAAAATCACATACCTCAGACTTGCTTAACCATACACCGTGACACATACAAGCAAGCCTGGGAAGACAACGAACGATTAACCCCAAGTGTTTCTTGTGGCGTTAAGGCATTTAGTCTGCGGAGTTCGACCGGATCGCGCGTGTACGCTCGTATTCGTATGGTGGAGTGTAGGGGTACCTCGCCACTCATCATTGGCGCCGTTGCCGGGGACTAAGTGTTTTTTCGCCAATTTAACATAAGGGATATCACTCACATCGTTGTGAGCTTAAAACGAACCTTAGGGTTAATCAGTTAATCAAGAACAATAAATAACGGTGAAATTAGCACACCAATAGAAATGGCTTCTTCTCACGAAATCAACTCACCTAAGGACAATACAGGAGAAAGTCAGCATCATACGCATAACCGAGATCAACCATGTCCTCAACAATCTAAGGTCACATATACTCATCCCGATGAGTATGTGCCGGATTTTACCTTTGTTTTCCATCAAGATGAGCAACTGCGGTGGAGAGACATGCAAGGTAACATCGTGTTACCCCCAGATCGATCTGCTCCCAACATGCTTTTCCGTGCCTTGGTACAGATTGGCATGCATGAGCTGTTCGCAGAATACGTTTTGGATGACCATGATACAAGGGATTATCATCCCACAAATGCCCAACGTATTCGGGATGCAAGGCAGGAGAGCCAACATTCACTACTGAAGGGCAAGGTTCCCCACGTCATTAGTGAAATAGGAGAAGAGGAACCCCTCACGATGGGTTTCTTAGAAAATGATGTTCCTCCTCCTCACTCTAGTGAAGAGGTTAGGCATCAGGGCCTTAGATCAACGATACATATTCCAGGCTCTGATCCCCGTGAGCACCTGCTGTTCACGGCAGGAACAGCTACTCACACTAATGACAAACATTTTGATCGTCACGACGATC